>JANUYF010000007.1:25849225-26026725 GCA_026167975.1 Phrynosoma blainvillii | reverse complement strand
TTCTCTGAACAAACCTTGTCAAGAAAACCCTAAAACAGAGTTGCTATAAATCAGAGTGTATTATCTAGATGGAATGTACCCTAGAGGTCATGCAGTCCAACCCAATGTGGATGCAGGAATGTGCAGATGCAACATCCTTGACAATAGGATTTAAATAATCCCATTCTTTTAAAAAAAAATCCAAGGAAGGAGAACTCAAAGTGTTTGCCACCTGCAGTGACTTTATTCAACATGATTCAGAATTTCCCAGAAAGTTTTGTCTAGTTGTTTGAGGCTGCCTTTGCATTTAGTCTCACTTTTAGACTGGAAACACACTTGCGCACTCTAAACTGTGCCAGCTTTTAAGGTGCCACAGGTTTCTTTGCTGTAAGGAAGGAGGCTAATCTCTCATCCCCCTTTTCCTCCCATATTTGCAGTGACTAGTCAAGAACTTTCCAGAGGACAATGAAAGAAAATCCTTTGGGTCTACTCTACATGTACAAGGGCTCCTGACTCCCAGCAAAAGAGAGACCCCCCCAAAAAAAAAAACTTGGAAAATTTTTTTATGGGGGAGAAAAACGAATTCAATTTGGACACTGAAAACAAACAGGGAAGGGACTTATGGCAACCTTAGGATTGCCATAAGTCAGAAACGACGTGAAGACACACAACACACAAACACATGCACCTGACATGTAAGTGGTATTGATGATGATAATAATCATGATATCATCATCATCACCACCACCTGTATCTCAGGTGCATGTGTGTGTGTTGTGTGCCTTCAATAATAATAATAATAATAATAATAATAATCCAAATGCATCTGAGCAAGGAGACTGAAGTCTATGAAAGCTCATGCTGCCAACTTCTTTCTTTAGCTAGTCTCAAAGGTGCTACAAGATCTCTCTAAATAATAATAATAATAATAATAATAATAATAATAATAATATCACCACCACCATCAATACCATCTACATCTCAAGTGCATGTGTGTTTGTGTTATGGGCCTTTAATAACAACAATAACAACAACAGTAATAATAATCAGAATGCATCTGAGGAAGTAGACTTAAGCCTAGGAAAGCTAATCTCTCATCCCCCTTTTCCTCCCATATTGCCAACTTCTTTCTTTAGTTAGTCTCAAAGGTGCTAAAAGATCTCTCTAAATAATAATAATAATAATAATAATAATATCATCACCATCACCACCACCACCACCACCATCAATACCATCTACATCTCAGGTGCATGTGTGTTTGTGTTGTGTGCCTTTAATAACAACAATAACAACAACAGTAATAATAATCCGAATGCATCTGAGGAAGTAGACTTAAGCCTAGGAAAGCTCATGTGGCCAACTTCTTTCTTTAGTTAGTCTCAAAGATGCTAAAAGATCTCTCTGAATAATAATAATAATAATAATAATAATAATAATAATAGATGATAATGCTGCTGCTGCTGCTGCTGATAATATCATCATCATCATCATCATCATCAATAACACCTACATGTTGAGTGCAACTCTGTGTTTGTTTGTTTGTTGTTGTTGTTACTATTACTATTATTATTCATTTATTGATTTATTTCCTCAAGCTCAGACACAATAACTGAGTAGTTAACTAAAGGCTAGCTAACAATCGGATTTTAGCATCCAAGAGGACAGAAGTGCTGGGAATTGATGGAAGGAGGAGGGGGAGGAGGAGGAGGGTCTGGAGGACAGAGGAGATGCTGATAGATCAATAGGAAAATGATTGATGGCTGCGGGGGGGGGGGCTAATTGGCTCAATTAACCAATAGAGAAATCACCCAACCTGACTTAATAGGGCGACGCCTCCCTTCTTCCCATCAGCTGTCCATGAGGATGATGCCAAGGAAGGCTCTCTGGGTGACAGGGTCAGACAGAGCTTGGGGAAGTTCCTTTTTGGAACAACAAGGCCCAGCATCCCCATGCTGGCTGTGCAGCTTGGGAGGCATCACTTTTAAAAAGTACATCTTCCCTATCTGTGTGTACTTATATACCTTTGGAGATGATGAAGGCTACCCAGAGTTCTCATTCCAGGTACTGATGTGTGTGCATTTAAGAAAAAAACTAGTTGGAAAAAGTAGCTCATAAGAAAAAAATCTGGGATGCAGGCATTTTATCTCCTGATCAGACAATTAGGGCATCATCATCATCATCATCATCATCTGATAATAATCTTCATCATGTCTGCATCATCCATCACTATTATACTCACTTCTACCAAGTATTACCGACTGCAATTTTTGGACCGTCCATGATTCAGGCTGCATCTCCTCTGCAGAAATAAAGCAGTCTGACCCCGCTTTAGTTGTCATGGCTCATCCTTTGGGATCCTGGGATTTGTAGTTTGCTGCAGCACCAGAGAAGGCTAAATAGCCCACAAAACTACCAGTCCCAGGATTCCATAGCAAGGAGCCAGGGCCGTTGAAGCGGGTTCACACTGTATTAATTCTGCAGTCGAGATGCAGCCTCAAATTCTGTTCAGGAATCTAGGAACCAATGACTTATCGTCGGGTAATAGGACATCATCTATTATGATTATGATTATTGTTATGATTATGATTATGATTATTGTTATTGTTATTATAGTATTATTATTAGTAGTAGTATTGCGTGGTGGTTTCAGTGTTGGACTACGACTCTGGAGACCAGGGTTCTTCTATTCCTGGTTCTGCCAGGTAAACTCACTGGGTCATCTTGGGCAAGTCACACTCTCTCAGCCTCAGGGGAAGACAATGGCAAACCTCCCCTGAACAAATCTTGTCCAGAAAACCCCAGGTCTCCATAAGTCGGGAAATGACTTGAAGGCACACAACAGCAACAAAAAAATCATCATCATCATCATCATCATCATCATCATTTCTATTCTTCCCCCCCACCTCTCTGTGAAAGCAAATTAAGATCTGAGTTTTCCAGTCTTATCTGGGCCATATGAATTAAAAAATCGGAGAATAAATGGGGAAAAACGAAGAGCGCCTCCGTAGCCTTCCCTCCTTCGGGGAGTGCATCCAAAGTAAACCGGAGTGACTCTGGATTATCCCTGGGGTGACTCCAGGAAGGAAACCCAGCCTTGATTGGATCCATCTTTTGCAGCATGAACATAGGAAAGTAAAGCAAGAGTTATTCTAGTTGCGTGTGAATTAATTACAACGAGCGTATTATAACATTAGGAAGAGGACTCGTTGATTCCGTCGTGTCTAAAGAGTATGGGGTTGCATCCGCACTGCAGAAATAATCCGGGTTGGCACCACTTCCACTGCTATGAAGTTCCATAGCACTGAGCCATGGCAATGGAAGTGGTGTCAAACTGCATTATTTCTGCAGCCTGGGAAATTCAGGGCGGATAGAAAATTGGATTTTTCTCTCTCCCTGGTAGTTTGGATTCGTTGTAACGGCGTTCCCTGTTTCCTGCCTCCCTCGTTCCTTTACAGTAGCAAATGAGCTTTTGCACTGCTGCAAAATTCCCAGGGTCTATTTCCCAGTGGCTGTTGCAGTCCAAGAAATCCAAACATCCCAGACCTCTTTTGCACACATATCTTGCACACATTTTTGCACATAGATCTTGCAGCAGGGTCTGGCTGAGAAAGAAATAAAATTCCCCCACTCTCTAATAATAATAATAATAATAATAATAATAATAATAATAATAATAATGGGTCATGCAATCCCTGCTCCGAAGTTGCAGCTCTGCAAGGCAAGCCATACAGAGATTTTGAACGTAGGGAAAAGGCAAGCAGCTGCAGTGACACGCGTCCTCTATGGGTGGCGCTAGAGAGCCGCGAGTGAAGGAGGAAATCTGATCATACAGCTTTAGATCTAGATTAGAAAAAGGGGGAGGGAGAGGAGAAGCTTCTCCTCCTTCCTTCTATTGGGGGAAAAGAAGTGGATAAACAGAGTCAACCTGTTTCTGCAGGGGATGAAAGATGCTCAGTCAGGTAGAAATCCATCCTCTTTGCTTGTATACCCCCCACCCTCCTTGACTTCCCCAAACTTTTTGCCTTCTGCAAAAATTAGAGTAAAAGAATTCCCATCCCTGGGATCAAACATGGATAGAAATGGGGACTGCAGCCAGGAAGTCAGAAGAAGACTAAGAATGGGGAGGGAGGCTCTGAAAGAACTAGAGAAAGGTCCTAAGATTGCAAGGATATACAAGGCTTATTATTGTCAATTGTTGGGGCTTGTATATGTTTTAACTGTAAGCCGCCTTGATTGCTACAGCAAAAGGCTGGGTAGAAATAATAATTAATAATAATAATAATAATAATAATAATAATAATAATAATAATAATAGTGGAACATCAAGAAAACTAAAATAGTGACCACCCAGGACCTTCACAAGTTCAGCCTAGACAAGGAAGAAATAGAAATAGTAAAAGAGACAAAGAAGAAGTCAAAATAGTAAAAGAGTTCCCCTACATGAGATCAAACATGGATAGAAATGGGGACTGCAGTCAGGAAATCAGAAGAAGACTAAGAATGGGGAGAGCGGCTATGAAAGAACTAGAAAAGATCCTAAAATGCAAAGTTATACAACTGAGCACAAAAGTTAAAATCATACAAGCCTTCGTATTCCCTATTACCATGTATGGATGTGAGAGCTGGACAGTTAAGAAAGAAGATAGGAAGAAAATCAACTCCTTTGAGAGAATGTGGGGCTGGAGAAGAGTGCTGAGGATCCCATGGACAGCCAAAAGGACAAGCAAGTGGGTCCTAGAGCAGATCAAGCCAGAATTCCCCCTGGAAGCCAAGATGATGTCATCAGATTTAAAGGCTGGACTTTAAATCTGATAAATAACTTCAGCACATTGGACAGCTCCTTCAAGGTTTGGGGCTAAGGCCAACTAGAATAAATCTGCTGGCTTCATTGTTGGATAGTGAATCAACATATAGGTTAATCCCATTAATAAAATGGGTCTACTCTAAGAATAAGATTCAGGACAAAAATGCAGAACAGATCCACTGTCCCCCCCCCCCCCCCAAGATATGGAAGTCCCTACATGCTACTCAATCCCACTAAAAAAAAATACTATTGATCTAAGTGCAACTGATTCCCATCACCAACACCTTTGTTTCCTTTCTCTCCTTTGCCTCTGGCTTTGAAAAGTGAAGATTTTCTAGGGTCTCATTGGCCCCTAGAGATGCTGCTTCCCAACTTGTTCCAGATATTTCCCACTGGAAGAACCAATGCAAAACCAATCCCAACAATTCATTTTTTAAAAAAAAAATAGACTTAAGGTGCCAGATGCTACAAAATGGAGGCATGGAGGGCTGTATGAAGCCTGTGGACTGATCTTTAACCACTCCTGGTTTAAACATTTCTGGGACCCAAGAAATAACCTCAGACCACTTCCACCAGTGCTTGTGGGTGTATATGTGTGTAAGTACCTCCAAGTCACCTGTTGACTTATGGCTGACCTGATAAATTTCATAGTGTTTTCTGAAGCAAGGAATATTCAGCAGTGGTTTGGCCAGTTCCTTCTTCTGAAATAGAGCCTACAGCATTCACTGGTAGTCTCCCATCAAAGTATTAACCAGGGCTGACCCTGCTTAGCTTCCAAGGTCAGATCGGAACTGTATATCTGAGGGCAAAAGGTGGAGTCTGTTTGGATAAAATTCTGCAAAGAAGCTTTTGGGAGCAGGAACATCTTGTTCTGGTTTTTGGACAAAAATAATAATAATTGGTTTTAAATCAAGAAATAAAGTTTGAGAAACTGTAGCTCCAAAATTTAACCCATGCCAGTCTGAAAACCTCCATCCGGAACTGTAAACAGTGATTGGTCTTTGTGTTTATTTTATTCAATTATCATTCATTCTGAATTGATTTCAGTATTTATTTATTATGCACATGACATAAGACTGAGCCACACACTATATATATATATATATATATATATATATATATATTCACACCTACGTGCTCTCTCTCTCTCTCTCTCTGTATGTTTAATGGTACTCCTAAAAATGTCAGATGGGAATGTAGCAAACGGGCATTGGAGAATACAAGGATCACATAAACTCACACATCAGAGATGGTAGAGGTTGGCAAACTCTCTTGCTGTGTGTACACACAAAATGGGGTTGTTGCTTTGTGTAACGTGAGAGACAAGCCTAGCGGATGGTTAGTTGTAACTGTGTGAACTGGAAAGAAGCAGGCAGAAGAGTTAAAGCAGCTCATTTTTTCCAATGCTCATGCAACAGGCCTCTCACTGGCTTTTCAGATCTGATCCAGTGAACTTAAAAGAGATGCATAAAAACATCATAGGAATTTAAAGAGCAGTTTCACTTCACTTTAAGGGCAACTGAGACATCCTTTTTCATTCTATTTGCATTCTTGTTTAAAAATTCTCTCTTTCTGTCTCTTTTCCTCCTCCTATTCCTTCTCCTCCTCCTCCTCCTCCTCTTCTTCAGACACTTGCCCATAATAATCCAAAGCTATCAGTATAGCTTAATAATGTGCATAAAAAGTCCTAGATGAGTGCAAATAAGCTTTGGATCCAACTTAAAGAGTAGAATTTATTTGTTTTAATTCTGATTTTATATATATATATATATATATATATATATATATATATATATATTTCCCCCACTTGCCCATGCAAAATGCCAGCACGACGAGGTTGAGCTATTATTAAGAGAGGCAAATGTATATGAAATGTCATTAAGAACACCCTTGGGTGACATTATGGCTAATTATTTAATTGCATAAATCCCTAGTGAGGGAGAGTGCATTAATTATAGTGAAATAAAATTACTTGTTCTAAATCATTTGGCTCAGCAGTTGTTCTGTGTGCATTTATATGTTAGATCATTTTTTTAAAAAAATGCATACTGAGAAATGTTCCGGTCACGTTACTCAGATCTTTACCAACAAATTGTGAAAGAGTGCATGACATACCACCCTGAATCACAGATAGGTATCTTGGGGTTGTTGTACATGTAAATACAGTATATCCCCATCTCCCTCCTACTTTAAGTCTTTACAAACAAATGGGAAAACATAAAACCACACAATCATTCCATAGGCGAGGAATCAATTCTTTAATTTAGATAATGCAAATCCATACATTCATTAATTAAAAAGTTAAGGCAGGGGGGGAAAAAAGGATTAAATTACCTGCAAGGTGTTCGGCAGCTGAGAATACCTTTGTACGATGTTTCAATTACGTTCTTTCTCTTACTGCCCTTTGGCGATTTTTCCGTGCCATAATGTATGGGCATGCGTTTAGACTAACATTGCAGTAAATGACCATTTAAAAATTGTCTTCTGGAACTCGGCATATGAGGAGGAACCCCATGCAACTTCTACCCCTTTCCTACATGCCTTCTTTTGTTGCTCTCCATTTCCTCATCTGCTCACGCTGAATCTCTTTCCTTTCACTTAGCAGGCTGGGGAAGGAAGGAGCCTGTCAGAAATCTTCAAACCTCTTTCTTAGAGGGAGTTGTAAACATTGGCATCAACCTTGAATTAATGGATTCTTAGATCCCAGCCCCGATTTCATGGAGAAATAATTTTGATTTTCTAGATGGCTTAAAATTAGGTGGGAGATCTTTTCTCCCCCCCCCCCCCCCGCAGCTTTCCAGCAAATACATTTTGAACAGAAAGGTTTTACTGGAATCGTTGGGGTACTAGCTCAATGCTTAAACCCCATTTCTCTTAATTACATGTGTGTTATTTGCAGGTATTCTTGTTTGTATTATATACAGCACAAACACACACACACATTTGTATATAAATTGCATGCCTAAAGCCCTTGTCTGTGTTTCCGTGAAACCATTTTGCTGGCTTTATTGCTATTAGAAATAACATTCCAATTAGAGAAGTTGCGTGGGTTAGAAATAGTCATTCTATTTTATTTTTATTAGAACTTCAAGTTTGCACGCAATCTTTAATTTTGTGGATTTTTTTAAAAAATGTTGTTGTTTTTTCATAATGGCTCTTTATTTTAAAAAGCAATTCATTGAATGTTGAGAGTCAAATCTTTACCTTTTCAAGTAGGAAGGTGATTAACAGAAAAAAAGTGGGTGAACTGAAACAAGCATTTTAAATTTCATTCTTTATTTAAAATGTGGGGTGGACAAACTGGACAACAAGAGACATAAAAGAGGATTCAAGAGGTCAGAATTTTAGGAAACAGTCCTGGGAGTCAAAACACTGCGGCAACCAAAGCAGATTTCTGATTTTTCAAGTCTGGTTCTTGTGTTTCCATATGTATTGTTGCACGAAGAAAATAGAAATTCTTCAAGTCTATGCATGAATAAACAAGTACATCTGGACAGCCCTAATACATAATTTATATTGATCAGTCACTGCAGATCTAACTAAATAAACTCAAAATGAACACTAATTGTTTTGACAAACTGGAGTATGTGCTGCTTTATTTGTGGAATCCAACTATTATTTTGCCTTTTTTCAACAGTGATTGCCAACTGGTGATATATACACTAGGAAAGGCATGGGAGAAAGGAAGATCCCAAGAATATGTGGAATATCAAGAAGACATCCATGACAGTAGAGAGGAAGGGTTTTCATTGTTTCATGTGCAGAGGCAGAAATAAGGAGCCTTTGGTTCAAGAGACGGTAGATCATTGTGTAGCATATGGCACCTAACTTGATTGAATATAATGCATAATCACTTATCAGTCAAGGAAAAATCCAACACATTGTCTGGAGAAGTTGATGGTATGAAACTAAACTAGAAATATGAATTGAAGGGAAAATTTAGTCCCTCACCATTGTATTCCCTACCACAATGTATGGATGTGAGAGCTGGATAGTGAGGAAAGCCTACCTCAGAGTCTAGTGCAAACAGACCAGATGTCATCCAGCTCATTCAGCACCAAATTCAGGGTATACCCCTCTAAAAATGGAGTAAAAGAAGTCACTACTCAGGGGCATCTCTTGAAGAGTGCAAGGGGTCTGGGTCACACCAGGTGACACTCTAAAGGGAGGTTATATCACTGCTCCCCCAAAATCTTCCTTTTGGCAGAAATGGCCTATGGCATTCACTTGTGTCCATTTAAAATCCCGAAGAGCTGGTGTGAGTGAGGCAAGGCTTGGTGGGAGGAAAAAGGAGAGGCCCCAGTTTTTTTTAATTAAATTTAAAACTTCATTTCTCTCCCCCCCCCCCATTCTTTTTGTTTTTTAAAAAATTCTAAAAACATCACATTTCACCAAATTTTCATACATCAATGATATATGGGAATTATGATTCATGAGTAACATTAGTACAAAAATATTACTAAGGATTCTCTTTGCTGTGGTATGGGAGGAGGCCATTAGGAGTGACAGCATGAGTTACTGTACTGGGTGATGACAACTCTAGTGACACCACTGTCATTAGTTGCTCTGGATCTTCTGGGAAGATCTGGAATCCTCTGTTTCAATGCTGGGCAGTTATTTGAAACATGTCCCACTGTGCCAACTGGAGTGGCTGCTAGCGTCATGTGTTACTTCCTCTGAGGTCATATGATGGAGGTTGTGAGCAAAGCAACCCATGGTGGCAGTGCCTGCACTGGTTGGCACAACAAGATGTATGTGTGCATCAGAATAGAGGGTTCTAGGTAATGTGGGGAGGTCACAGCAACTCTGGGGCCAGGATAGGGGGGGATGCAAATGGACGGCCCTGGGCTGCCCGGGAAGTGGAGGATCGAGACCGAGGCTGCCGGACGCCTCGACCCCAATCCTCCCTTTTGCCAGCCTCTGTTGCACCAAAAGGACATTGTGACACTGCACGGTGTGGGGTTGGTGTGCCCAGGCTGGCCTCTGTGCTGCTCCCAAAGTATCCTGGCCCATGCAGACACCACCATAAATGTACATTTAGAGTAGACCCATATAAATCAATGTGACTTAAGTTAGTTCCACTGATTTCCACAGGTCTGTTTTAAGCAGGACTTAGTTTGGATCCAGTCCATCAACTGTTTTTTCAAAAGTCATCTGATTGTCTTCTTTCTTTCCTTTTGTTCAAGCCACATATGTGTTACACTGAAGATGGAACCTTTCTTGTTGTATTATGTGCTTCATGCTGGTACTCTTGGGAATCTGGAACCATTTGTGTTTCCATACCCCAGGAGCAATGATCTACAGTAAATCTTGCCAAATCAATAGAAAGGGGAAAAATCTTGAAAGTATATCATTTTTAAAGGGGAAGGAAAAATCTCACAAGAGACATGGCCATTAAAGTCGAAACCTCTTTTATACCTGTGACTCGTTGCAACTGCAATTAAAAACATTCTGATAATAAATCAAGGGTTCATTGCCTTTAAGGCTTTTAACTTTGCTTCAGAGTTCAAGCTGGCATCCCCCAAAAATGTGCCAAGACCTTCACAATGTGTTTTTATAGACTCATAAATAAATATGACAATTCATCCGAGCTGTATTTCTTTCATATTTGATGACAATGTATTATGACATTCATTCATTTGGTGCACAAAAGAAAACCCCTCTAATGCACTTAAAATCAGATTTCAAACTAAATGTTTTATGGGAAAATATTCTATTGATCAGCCATTTAGAGATACCATGAGGGTGATTCATAACCAAGTCTTTAATGAGAGAGAGAAAGAGATCTTACAAGGGCATTGCAGAACGTTTACTTCAGAAAATCCAAACTAGGACAGGGACAATTATTCCTTCATATTTTTACATTCACTTTTAGAATTGGATTCTCTTTCATTTTTGTTTTGTTTCTTTTTGAAAAGGTGGTTGTCCCTTTATATTTCAGATGGAATGAAAATATAGATCATCTGCTTCTCATTGGCGATTTTTAATTTTTTGAAAAAAATGACAGTATTTTGGAATATCGTCCAACAGTGGCATATAACATACTTTTCAATTAAGTTACACAGCCATAAAACCAAAATAAAAGATGTAAAAAGTGTTTCCTTATAGATTCAGGAAAAAAAAAAAAGACTTAAATACTTTTGGAAGGCCGATGTGATTTTCCCCATATATTCAATGGCAGTTGCATCAATTTGAAAACAGTACAACTCACACTTCGGTCAGTGGTGGGTTGTATATAAAAATGCATCCATCACATACAAAAATGAACATATGGGGGGGGCAGAAATCTGTGCAGAAACATGTACAACACCCCAGTTGTGTCCCTTTAAGTCACAGCCCCAGAAACCCTGTCCCCCCCATATGATGGGTGCCACATGATATGGGGGGGGGGACAGGGTTTCTGGGGCTGTGACTTAAAGGGAGCCTCCACCTTACTGCCCTATATTGCTCTACTCATGAGTAAACAGCAAACAACAGAGAGGTTGGGGACATTCGGCCAGGTGTCACCCCTCTTCTGGGTTGTCACCTGATATGGACCATTCCCCATGCATCCCCCTAGTCATGCCACTGTAACATTCTATGTAAAGGCTGGAAGAGGGAGAAAGAATCAGAAGAATGAAAAAGGAGAGAAAGGCAAGGGCTGGGTAACTATTACATAGAAAATCATGACAAGACAAGGCAGGAGTTGGATATTGAGAGATATTGTCAAGCGGAAGCATGTCCAGAGGAGGGATTCCAAAATAGTGAAACGTTTTGGAAACCATGACCTATGAGGAGTGGCTTAGGGAGCTGTTTAGCCTGGGGAAGAAAAGGTTAATAATAATAATAATAATAATAATAATAATGCATCCATCACATTTCTTTTTTTCTTCTTCTTCTCATTTTGATGGGGGGAGGGTTGGGATAGGGGATTCTCCTTTTAACCTTGACTGTAATTTTAATCTGTATGTTTTATATACCTGTTGTAATCCACTTTGATTCCCATTGGGAAAAGGCAGAATAGAAATTAATAATAATAATAATAATAATAATAATAATAATAATAATAATAGTAGAGCAATGTGGGGCAGTGAGATAGAGGCTCCCTTTAAGTCACAATAATAATAATAACATTTATTTGTATTCCGCCTCTCTGTATAATACAACCGGAGCAGCTTACACGATAAAACAAACAATCCTGTCCCTCAATAACCCCCCCTCTAAAATACAATTAATCAAAGTTTAAAACATACTTAAAAATAACAGACTAACAATAAATGACAAATAAATTAAAATAATGCAGTTTGACATGCGTTAACTGTCATGGCTCCATCCTATGTAATCCTAGGATTTGTAGTTTGTTGTGGCACCAGAGCTCTCTGATGGCTAAAGCTAAATATCTCCCCAAACTACAAATCCCAGAATTCCATAGCATTCAGCAATGGCAGTTAAGGTGGTGTCAAACTGCATTATTTCTGTGGTGCTGATGCAGCCATCAGCAGGGTTACCTGGCACTCAAAAAACCCTGATTTTTGGCAATTTTGTAATGTTTTTAGAACTATCTTTCCATCCCTACTTCATTAACAACATGTAATATTTCATATAACATAGACTGAAAAATACAAGTTGACAGGTTTAGGTGAGTGGGCAGTGGCTTTTGTAAGTAATAGCTTGCCTTTTTGAATCCAGTTCATGGCTTGAATGAGAGTTTTCCAACTTCTGGTTGATAAATATTTTTTCTGGAGAGAGAGTTTGTGATGCTTCAATTAGCAATGTACACATTTACATGTAAATAAGTAGGGTCTTTGCTCTATAATTCAACAAACCTTATAATTATGATCTTATTACGATATTTTCATAGCACTCGCAGCAACATATGGTACATCAAGAAGCAAACAAGGGAAGAAGTAAAATGAAGGAATTTCTGTGATGTTGAGGTTCCTTCTCCTTCTCTCTCTTCCTTCCCTCCCTTGTGTGTTTGTGGCTACACTATAACCTCCTTTTGTGCCTTAAATAGCTTGTTGCGTAATTTACCCATTGATATAATTGGAATGAATTTGCCTGGTTGAAAACTTTACACCCCTGGCAAATATTTTTGTATTTATATTGCTTCTGTGTAAAGGGTTTGTTTGAGTTTTGTGTGGTGTAATTTTTCATCTTCTTTCTTGTAGCAGGCAGTGAACAGACCGGAGGGGGGGAAAGTGGACTAGGACTGAAAAAAGGCTGCCCCTGAAGACTCCAAGGGCCATACATTGGAAAAAGTACATTTTAGCTTCCCCACATTTACCAGTTATATGGAGAAAGAGGATGCCCAAGAGTGCTGGGGCCTCACAAAGCTACAGATCCCAGGATTCTGTAGGATGAGGGCATGGCAATCAAAGTGGTGCCAAACTACATTATTTCTACATTGTTGATGCATCTCAAGAGGTCACAAAGTTGGAGTCCAGGGTCTGCATGCAGCTTGTGGGTCTTACTCTGCCCACTCCTGTTGTAAAGCATCAACTAGTTCATTGAAGGAATTTAGGAGGGATTCAGATCGGCACTTTAGGCTGGCCTGGGGGTTGAGTTGGGACGGGGCTACCGCACGCCAGCTGCCCCAACTCTGCCCTGATGCTGTGTGTCTGAGTGCATGGCATGCAGCATTAGGGCACCCTCTTAGTGCAATGTGCAAACATGCTGTGCCAAAGGAGTGCAAAAGAGCCATGACGGCAGCATTAAAGGTGGCTTTTTTGCCACCCTAAAAAGGAGCAGCATTTGTCCGCTCTTTTGGGGGCATCGAAAAGGAGAATCAGGGCTGCAGTGTGTGGTTGCCGTGGCCCCGATCCATCACTCCCAGAGATGGCACAGAGCCACCCCTTATGGGCTGTCTGCATCGGCCCTAGTTTCCCAACTGAGGTTGATCTAAATGCAATCATTTTGGGGAGGGGGGGGTGAAAGAATGCAAATTGGCCCATGCTGCTTGCAGCTGTTTTAAGTTTGATATCAGTGAGAGATTCAACCACCATGGTTTGCAGAAGAGAGGATGGCCCTGTTGTATGGAACTAATGTGGGGGGGGGGGAGAGAAAAAGGCTTACTGGTGGTTCTGCATTCTTTGATACTTGTTTTAAAAGGGTTCTGTATCTCTTTAATTTTTACAATCTGTTGATGTTAACCTAATTTGAAAGCAGCTCCTCAGAAGACACTAAACCACATCCTTAGCTGACAGAAACAGGATCAAATCATTCCATAATGACACACTTTGCCGACCATTGTGGTCCATTATTTGACCCTATAGGAAGCAACAGGATCCACACTGTTGTTGTTTGCCTTCAAGTATTTCTGACTTATAGTGACGTTGAGGTGGACCTATCCTGGGGTTTTCTTGGCAAGATTTGTTCAGAGGAGGTTTGCCATTGCCTTCTCCAGTGGCTGAGAGAGTGTGACTTGCCCAAAATTATACCTTTTCAAATAAGCAGAAGCGTTCCATTTTGGCAATATGTATGGCCTGGTAAGGCTGTGATCCAGAGTACACTTAATAGGGCAGGGATGGAAATTGTGTCACCTTCCAGATGTTGATAGACTACAAATCCCACGAGGCCTAGGCATCAGAGTTTATGGTTAGGAATGCTGAGAGGTGCAGTTTAACAACCGATGGAATGATAATGTGACCGTGAGCATACTTACTCTAAAAAAAGATCCATTAAGCTCAATAGGGCTTACTTCTGAGTAAACAATATATATGATTATGTTTTTAATCATATTTCTCTGCAAAAGCTTTGCGGTGCCATCCACTCTTACTCCAAAGCTACCCCTACCCATGAATTTTCAGTAGGGTTTATTTCCCCGGTAAGCAGATTTGGCATTGAAGCCTTAGGCACCAAGATTGTGTGCTTTTGCCTATTTGATCTCAGTATATGCTCACTGAGCGTGTACGGAAGGGAAATTTACCATTGAAACCATCAATAAAACATAGCTGTATTTCTGTCTGTTAAATTAGTAATTGGTAGTGAAGGGAGGGAAAGTATAAAGGACACACACACATATACATATGGGTGTCTATACACATAAACAGACAAACAAATACATATAAACATAATGGATGTGCAAAGCTACTGTAAAATGATTTTTATTTTATTTTGCTTTGTTTTATTTTGCCTTGGGTTAAATGTTATTCTCTAAAATGGAGCTGTATTTAAGCATCTTGGAAGAACCCCAGGGCCTGATTGCCAGACTAAATTGTCGAGGGAGACCTAAACCAAAATCTAATAATGGTTAAGATAAATGCCTTCAAGTATCATTTGGGGCCTGCTCAAGCAGAGAGGCTCTTGGAGGGAGATATATTTTATGAATAAGCGACTGGAGAAAGTGTTTGTTTGTGTGTGTGTGGGGGGTTCTTCATGCACACATTTGCTACCATTTTTATAGAGTACAAAACATTGAAGTTCCATAGTTGGAATAAGCTGGGAACAACTTGAAGGCACACAGCAACAATGACAAATGGCAGTTAAAGTAGTAGCGAAGTGCTACAACTCCAGGATGGAATGATCATGTCACTCTGCTGTAGAAAAGCCAACAAAGCAACCAGTGACACATTAAAAATGACCATTTTTATTTGACGTTTCACTTGAATTGATCCCATTCCACTTTAATGGATAAATGAAGCAATGCTAAAGTGAATAGTGAGCCTATTGCTGTGCTTTCTGTTATGATTTTCAAAATCTGGAATAAACACGCAACTGAATGGTCTTGTATCCAAAGGAGTTCCTATTACCATGGAAGGTGAGCGCATCAAGGTGAAGCCTGAACCAGATACTTGGCAATCCCATTTTTTGTTTGCAGGACATCATCATCATCATCATCATCATCATCATCATCATCATCATCTGTTGAGATACATGAAATCACAGCAGCCCTGAACAGAAGTGATAGAGCCAACACACTAAGGGTTGACCACCACATCTGTTCTTTGTGGGAACCAGGCTTCATAAGAACAAGGATGTTTGGAGCTCAGCAGTCTTTGTTTATATTGGCCAATCTACCTTACTCAGGCTGGAGATCAAGGGATCAGCACTTAATTTTCATTCCTTGAATAAAGATATATATATATCTCCACATGGAAATAACAGAACATGAAAGGTTAAACCAATATGGAGTTTTACATTGCGGAAAGGGCATTTGCATCGCAGCTGCCATGAATGCAATTCACTTGTTTAATGAATTTTTTATGCTTATTTAATGAATTTCACAAAGGTTTGGTGTGTGGGTTTTCCCCCTTCCTTCTTCTTCATAAAATGGATAAGGACTTTCCAGGGTTCCCCCCACCACTGCCATGAAATAATAAAAAATGGAACCAAAGTTATGAAATGAGCAATCTCATTAGTTCAGCAGGATACAGTTGCTATGAAGTCAGTCCTGTTTCTCAATTATTATGGGAGATCCATTGCTCAAATTGTAACTTGTTGTAATAGGATTGCAAATACACCTTTAGTTAAAATATCAAGAAAGACCTGGTAGAAAGAAATTGCATTTTTTTTTTGAAAAGGAAATGGTTGATAACAATATAATTAATATTTACTGTACGACCTATGATTGGGTGCATTGTGTGTGTTTTTAATAAGTCATGCAAATTGATCTACTCTTGCAAAAAGGTGTTCGGAGAACACTCCTGTCTCTACTCTTCCACTTTGGACATGGCCTTTTTGGAAGAATCTTGGTGACATAGATGGACTAGGGCAGGGGTAGGCAACATTTCCCCTTTAAGAGCCGAGGGACTTCAGCTCCCAGAATCCCAGGAGCTATTGGCCAACACGGGACTATTGGCCAACATGCCTGAGGCTTCTGGGAGCTGAGGTCCCTCGGCCCTTAAAGGGGAAAGGTTGCCTACCCCTGGACTAGGGAATCTTTAGTGGTGGCAGATGGCTCCTATGTCAGTGGGGTACTGAATCCACTTCATATTTTAGCCCAATGAGCTTTCCAGGGTACTGAACTCTATTGTCAAAATAGGATAAACTCATGGAGAGTTCCTTTAACATTGGGTGCCTGTTCTCTTCTCCCAGCTGCAGAACCATGTCATGGTTCTGTGAATACCACTGTTCTTTTCTGTTCCCTGGTTTCTCCCCATACCCCGCTCCCCAGATATATAATAGGCATTGGGGTATGCACCAGCACTGAGAAGTTGCCTTGTGCAGCAAGGTAGAAGAGATTCCCCCCAAAGAAGTGCAATTGAGGACCTAAATCCTATTGTTTGTCCTAACAATTGAATCCATTGGATTACATATCTTTGACTCAATCTATACAGTGAGGAAAGTGAAATAGTAAAAAGAATTCCCGTACCTTGGATCAATATCAATCAGGAAGGAGATTGCAGTCAAGAAATTAGAATTTAGGCTGAGTTTTACTGAATCTCCCCAAAAATTATTTAGTTGAACACTTGGTGTTTTGGTGCAGTTGAATAAAGTTGTCATTCAACATTAGGGGTGGAAAAGAATATTGAAAAAAAAAGTTTGCCGAGTGTTGAGAGACCCTAATGAAAAGAATCCTGGACTGATGAGAATTTTCACATTTCAGGACTTATCCTGTGCAAAATGTGCATGTGGGCAAAAAACTGAACACCGTTCTGTGCTGGAAATAATATTTCTACTGTTTTCTGCATAAATCAGCCAAATGTGAATTTTGCGCAGAATAAGTCCTGAATTGCGAATTAGCTTTGAAAACTGCATGGTTTTCAAGGACTTTTTCATACCAGAAATAAATGGTTAAAATTATGTGTTGTTTCCTTCAAAAAGAAACTTAGTGATGAATTGCCTCCCTATTCAGCACAAGGGTTCCATAGAACAAGGCATTACTCCATATGTGGAGATGTATGTGGCCCTTGCAATCTGATGTGGAATTTTGCCCATTATATACAGTTCTTCTGGCAACAATGTAATAAAATAATAATAATAATAATAATAATAATAATAATAATAATAATAATAATAATATTTATTTTCATCCCGCCCCTCTACGGATGCAACTGGGGTGGCTTACAACATTAAAAGTACAATATAAATGCAATACAAATTCAAAATTAAGTGTTGCATGTTTTCAGATTTAGTCATCAATATACAGTTTTAGCCACCAACATACAATACCACTTTACATATATTTTTCGATTTTCATTGCTTGTTTTAGGATGGGATGCCCATTTGGTTAGAATTTAGGTTGTGAAATTGGAAAATGTTAATAATTCATAGACATACAGTTTTGGAACAGGTGATCCGTTTTATAGCATCTCTCTATGTATAGGGTGTCTCCCTTTTAGGTTCATTTTTCTTTGGGTTGTGCAGCCAAATATGACTCTGGGGGCTAAAATGTCCCATCCTGGTTCATCACAGTTAAATACTGGCCATGGGAAGAGGTGGGTAATCAATAAAGGGAAATCTGGCTCAAAGCAAACTCTGACCATAGTGTATCTGTCATTTTATAGTCAGCTTATGCAGAACCAAAGCTCTAGGTGATGTTATTTCAGCAATGCGAGATAAAATGAGACTTTCAAAATTAATGATCTTGCCACATTAAAGATCCCCTTGCGATGGACTCTTTTAACTAATCTTGTTAATTATACACATTAAAGGCACAACAAGGCATGCAGGATGAGGGAGATAATGGTCCATTGTCAGTGGTTATTAGCGGAAAAGGATAACTGAAAGGTTTTTGTTTTTTCCTACCTAGGAAATGTCTCCCCCACCCCACACACAAACACAATTGCTCACAGAGTGTCCAGGCTTCCTTGGCGGTGATGTCATTGTCCAAGCAAAATGTATTTCTTTGAAATAACCGGACTTGAAAATCCATTTATTCTGTAATTAATTCAGCCTGTCATTGCATCAGTGTCATTGTGTTTGTGGGATCTAGATAACAATGGGGAAATAAGGTAATGCTAAACCTTTGGATGTCATAATCCTACAATACCACCCCACACACTTTTTAAATAAAGGTGGACAACTATTGGGGGGGCTGGTGGATGCATTTGCCTCTTTTTTGACTGCAAAACCTCCATGCCCCTTGCTCCACTCCTTTTAAAATAAAATGAATGAAAGATCACTTTTGCTTTTGAATAAAAGACTGTTTTAGCCACCCTCCGCCCCCGATACAGAGGAAACAGTGTTAAATTTTCCCTTTTATGAAATGATTTTAAATGATTTTAATTCCATTTAAATAATATTTGTATTTGTATTTATGCCTCTGTGTACTTTTGTGGTACTTATTTTAAACTTTGCAATCTGCCTTGAGTCTAGTGAGTCATGTCTTCTCATGATACGGCCAAAGTATCACAGTCTCAGTGTAGTCATCTTGGCTTCTAGGAAGAATTGAGGCTAGATTTGCTTCAGGACCTATTTATTTGTCTTTTTAGCCATCCACAGTATCTGTTGAACTTTTCTCCAGCACCACATTTCAAATAAGTTGCTTCTCTTCCTATCAACTTTCTTCACTGTCCAGCTTTCACAATCTCCATACATAGAAATAGAAAATCCAATGGGATAGACAAGAGAAATAATAATAATAATAATAATAATAATAATAATAATAATAAATTAAAACAAGAATGAAACACACATCATTAAACATGCATGCACACAACAATTAACAAGATTCAGCCTTAGCACAAGAATCCAGGTATTATCAGCCAGAAAGCCAAAATGGGAATGGGCATTGACATAACTTGAATGAGTTGAATTTTGGGATTGCAATTCACAGTATGGTAGCTGAAGAATTCTGTGGGGTTTTGTGCCAAGAACTCTCCTGGACAATTCCCCCCCAGCAGGCTAAATAGCAGTAGTAGACTCTCAAGTTTTCATAAGATAAAGGAAGAGGTAGTTTGGATCACTTATCTGACTGATTGATTGATTGGTCAATATGAGAGCATTTCTATGCAACTTTTCAGTGCCAGACTGCCACTTCTTTTTAATTCAGCTATATTTTTAGTATTTTCCCCCCTCCAGCTACCTGAATTTATGGACTTTATTGACTGATGTTCTACTAATTTTACCTCCATATCACATTTCCCCAATTTGAGTGTTGCAGCTTCTTTATTTGAATGGATTTCTTTCCTTAAGGATTATGAGTCACCTTAGAAATTCTGAGTTGAGAAGTGATTCACATATGCTTTTTGAAAGGAGATGAATGCTTTGCAGGAATGATCACACATGGTTGGAAAGTTGTGTGGGGGGAAAATTTCTCCCTGCCTTGAAGAGATGGTGCCTCAAATGTAAGGATGTGGCATAGAGCCATGCTGCATGGCATCTATATTGCAAAAGAGAGCAACCATTTCTTTTCTAGGGGCTTCATTCCCTAAGGCAGGACTCAATTAGGGATGAGAAGAATATTGAAAAGTATTCCAAAAAAATTGTTTTTTTAAAAAAAACCCATGCGTAGCCACTGTAGAAATAAGTGGTTTGGCACCACTTTCAGTGCTGTAGTGCCATCTTATGGAATCCTGGGAGTTGTAGTTTTACTTGGTATTAAGCCTCCTCTGCCAAAGAGTGCTGGTGCCTCACAAAACTACAATTCTGTAAGATGGAGCCATGGCAGTTAGTGATCTCAAACTGCATTATATCTACAGTTTAGATGCATTTTTTAAAGGCCAGGGGTTGTATATGGCCTATCACTGCTATGTTGTGACTGTGCTTTATGGCAAGAGATCCTTGTTGAACCATACATAGCAGAATAGTTAATCGAGCCTTGCTCATTCCTTTCCATTTGCCTAAGCTGGTCCTGTTGGTCTGTTTGAAAAAGCTGTGAAATGTCAAAACACGTTTGCCTGTCATACCAGTGTTTAATTTGCAGCACAGGGTAAGTGCCTTTTTCTTGATCTAATGCAAATATTTATCACATGCACACACACACACACACACACACACACACACACAGGAAATATGTGCATGGGGGGGGAAGAGAAAAAACATTTAGGCTGGTATTAATTTCTGTTCACAAAGGGGGCTTTTGAAGGGCTTACATTAATTTCCCCAAATCGAAATTGCACTTTTCAACACTGAGGCTACTGTGAATGCAAATAACTTCTCTTTTCCCCAACTGACTGCTTTTGACAGTGCTGAGCTTCTCCAGGTGAGTTTTTTGGGGAGGGAGGTGGTTTGCAAAAAAAATGCTAGGAACATAAAATGAAAAGTCTGGAAAGAAAAACATTAAGATGAGAATATTAGACCAGTTCACTCATGGAGGTTAATGAATGCATTGGAAAGAAAACAGCTCCTAGGCTTGGTAAAGTGGAGTTTAACTGAAAGAGGTGAACATTCTCTCTCCTTCCCCAAAGGAAATAAGTAGTAATCTTGATACATGGGAAGTTTTCAGTTTGCATTTTTAAACACCTCTAGGGAGTACTGTATTTCTTGTTTTTTAAAACAACAATAACCCATGTTAAGCTTTCCTTAACAGGGCAGGTTTGTTCTGAAATAAAAATAAAGTAAGGCTGTTTTCAGAAATTGTTAGCTATAATCTGCCATTGCTGCCACAGATTGGAAGTAACTATTTACAGATAACAAAGGGCCTTTACAGACTGCCAGAAATAATGCAGTTTGAGACCACTTTAACTGCCCTGGCTCAGTGCTAGGGAATCATGGGAATTGTAGTTTATTGTGGCACCAGAGCTCTCTGACAGAGAAGGCTCAATGTCTCAGAAAAAACTACAATTCCCATGATTCCCTAGCATTGAGCCAGGGCAGTTAAAGTGGTCTCAAGCTGCATTATTTCTGGCAGTCTGTAAAGGCCCTAAGTTACTTAAAATTGGTCATAGTTGTTGGGATGTAATGATCATTAGTTCCACTGGTTTTTGTTTTCTTGGGCCCCTTTAAGTTTCTATTTATGAGTTGAGAAATTTGTAGGCCTGTTGTAAGAATCTTCAGATGGTTCATTTGTAAATGAACTAATGGGGCAGGAACATCCATTTGAAATTCAATGTTCTGGATGGTTTTACAAAAGAAAGCAGGTAAGGGGGACTTTGGGGGAAAATTTGGGGCCAGAATATTCTGGGATGTTCCTGGAGTATTCTAACAAGTGAAAACAAGTTCCATGTCTCTAGTGAGAGCTCAGACCTGATTTGTTCGAATACTCATTCATTTACCTTTTGTTGGTCCATGGTATCTGTACAATGCCCTCCACTTAAATGAGTTGATTTTCCTGTCTTCATTCACTATCCAGCTTTTTCCAACTACATATGGAAAATGAAAACAATACGGCATGGATGATTCTAACTTTGTCATTTAATTAGATGTTGTTACACTTGAAGATCTTATCTAGTTCCTCCATAACTATCCTTCCAAATCTTACTGTTCTTCTGATTTCTTAACTGACACAAGGCATAAAAAATCTTTAATTCTGTGTATTTATTATCCACTTCAAAGTCAGCCAGTGAGAATGTATATAATAATATAATAATAATAATTTTTTATTTATAGCCCGCCCCTCTGCAAAAGAGTAATAGTTGCAGACCAAGGTGCTGAATACCTCCATCCACAACAACCAACAATGTACCTATTTGGGTGTAATATACAATTTCACTTCTGTTGTGGTGCTGGAAGAGAGTTTTACAGATACTATGGAATGTTTAAAAAACAAGGAATTAATGGGTCTAAGACCAAAGCATGTCTGAACTCTTACTAGACACCAAGATGAGTACACTCAGTTGTACTTTGGACATCATGAAAAATGTGACACATTGGAAAAGACAATTATGCTTGGTGAAGAGGAAGGCAGTAGAAGAGGAAAACATCATTACAAATGAGGTGAGTCAGTTAAGGAAGCCATGCTTTGATTGACCCAAACCATGGCTCTTGAGAGTCTGTCATTCATAGGATCGCCATAAGTTAAAGTTGACTTGAGGTCAAATAAGTGTGCTGTTTTTATTTTTATACTAAATCTAAGACAAAAAGTATTCCTAACAAGTGTTAAGGATGTTGTGAGTCATGAAAGTGTTTCTAATTTTGTTCAATTTCTTGTACAACATCTGTACATATGATATCCCTTTTCCACTTGCCTTTTTTTCATGACCTGTCTTCAGTATGCTGGAGACCAAGAGATCACAGTTCCTGAAACAGACTCTCTGTAAACCATACAGAGTTGGAGGATGCTAAATTCTGATGAATTTGTTCTGTGAAATGGAAATGTGCAGATCCATGAGTATATAAAAGAACAGCTTAATCAAAGAAATAAATGAGCCTTGCTGTAATCTTTGAAAAATGGAAAGTGGAAGAACCTTCTGATGGGCTTGTGCCTACTGTTTTCTTTGTAGCCCATTCCAGAGCTTGGGCCATCTGTTCCTTGTTGTAGGTGGTTAAGTTGAACGCACTGCCAATACAAATAGCTACGCTCAATGTGTGTTTGCATAAATTGTTTTGAAAGCTTCACAATGATTTTTTTTTTTTTTTTAGATTACTTGAAGAGAGAAAGCTCAGTGGAAGACAGAAGACACTATAAGGAGGAAGATGTGTGTTGTAAGCTGTGAAACACACATACAGAGAAAGAGAGTGAGACAGCCTTGGTCATGCTCACATGCTTCAAGAGTGGTTAAAATGAGTGATCTGTCAACCATTCAATAACTTTTAGTGGATTAATCATTGTACTGTATTATTTTATTGCTCACTTACATTTCTATCCCAACCTTCAAATACATCACCTGGTTAACTTACAGCAAATATCCAAAATACAAAATAATGAATACATTAAATGAGTTTTTTTAAAACAAAACAAAACAAAACAAAACAAAAGGTACAGATATTTGCAATACTCAGACTAGCCAATGAGAAGGCCAATGGGAGTTTGGAATCGATGACTCATGGGGCCCCTTCCAACTATGACTCTATGAAGCTCTTATGTTCCACCTTCTACATTTTAACAAGGGATGGAAAGATTAGTCTACTTTCTGTGTGTGTTAGTGTAGGGGTAGTCACACATGAATCTATCCTGTTCTGGTTCTGCACAAATCTTCATTATAAAAGGGCTTTTTTTTTTTTTCCAATTCTCCCCCCAGTGGTTTTGCCAGTTCCTTCCTCTGAAAGCACCTGATATTTGTTGGTGGTCTCCCATCCAAGTATGGTCCAGGGCTGACCCTGCTTCCATAAAAGATCTTCGTTACAGGATCATACATGATCTGGTGCCTTTAGGGTATATAGGCCCCCCATGGTTGCTTATCCAAACTGAAAAAAAATATTCTTCTGGATTATATATGGCCACACCTTCCAAAGTTGTTCTCTTCTTGTCTTCTAAAGCATGCAAGTGTATACTTTTTTAAAAGGGAGGGAGGGAAAGGGAGGAGAAACAGCATAGAATTGCTACTCATCATTTCTTAGCAGCAGTGATTCTCTGGTTTTAAGTGAATTGACCTGCCTGCTTTCATCTTCAGGTAATACGGCCTCACTTATAATTCAGACCAGGAGCTTACGGAGCCTTCCAAAGGGGGCCCCAGCTTTGCTTTTACAATGCCCGTTAAAGCCTTCATACTGATGACAGTTAAATTGTTGGGGGCTCTGTTCCTCATTTACATCACAGACATCGAGGTCCTCTGACGACCTCCTCCAAATGGAAACCAGATGTTTGCCTGGCCTATGGATGGTCCGTCTTGCTTCGTTCCAAACACTTCTCTTGACTCTCAACTCAAACCTTCTGTCTCCCTTGTCACGCTTCAGTGTTTAATGATGTTTTATTGCATTACTTCACAAAACCCTTGAGTCCCACCCTCCCCCTTCAGTTGTCCTAAGGTAATGGAGTGGATCTGTACCTATTTGCTCATACAAGGTCTTTTTTAGTAGGTAGCAGATCTATTAAACATAAATCAAAGTTTCCGATAAAATATGAGATTTCCACTGTGCCTAACAAAAAAAGAGGGGGGGGGGCTTTTAAAAGAAAAAAAAAACAGTTACTCTATCTTGGATAAACTAGACTTCAAGCTTGCCTAGGGATTTACAGTAGCCTTGCTTAGTCATTCCATACAAATCCACCATGATGATTTGACATCATGCTCCTTTCCCTTGAGTTCATAAAATCACAATAAAGGCCCACTTGAAGTTGAGCTCCTCTTTTTATTGAATGTTGAAGAAGAAGATTTTTATACCCTTAGAAGAGTTAAGTCTTACAAATTTTGCAAAAAGCACAGGGCTTGGAATAGTGATCTTGTTTGAACTGTAGGTCCCAGAATCCCTCAGGTAACATAGCCATTGACCATGCTGGCTGGGAGTTTTTCCAAGCCATTATTCCAAACCCAGGCTGCATCTCTACTGCAGAAATAATGCAGTTTGACAATGCTTTAACTGTCATGGCTCAATACTATGGAACTCTGGGATTTGTAGTTTTGTGATATATTTAGCTTTCTGTGTCAGAGAGCTCTTGTGACACACCAAACTAAAAATCCCAGGATTTCATAGCATTCAGCCATGGCCTTTAAAGCAGCGTCAAACTGCATTATTTCTGCTTTGCAGATGCAACTTCAGATATAATATGAGGTTGCAATATCTTAAAACTGCATTATTTCTGCTTTGCAGATGCAACTTCAGACATAATATGAGGTTGCAATATCTTAAAAGTACTATAACAGAGAGAAATGTGTCTTACTTAAAATAGGTTCACCTCACCTTGCCATCAGTTGTTGGACTTCAAGATGTATGATTCTCCACTTTGTAAAACAAGATGCGAGACAAGATGGACCTTTGATCTTACCCAATAGGGCTCTTCTTCCAAAACTCATATTTTTCATGTTAGCTTCCCCACCCCCTACTTCCATAGAAATGAACTGATGGCCATCATACAATTTGATACAATGGGAGTATAAAGATTACTTCAAATGAATGGTGTTCACATTCATGTTTGCTTTATGAAAGGGGGCATGCTTCAATGGCAGAACAGTTGCATTGCATGCAGAAAGTCACTGGGTAATTCCCAACATTACTTTGGTATTAAAAATGAGTAAAATCAGTCAGCAAATGGTGTGAAAAAATGTTCTCCACCTGACACCCACAAAACCCATTGCTGATCCAAGCAGAGAACTCTGGCTTGATTGGGGTTGGCAAAGTTCAGCCCTGGGGTTATATGTGTTCCTAACACTGTTTCTGTAGCCCTCTGTCCTTCCACACCCTTTGGACCCACTTTTCAGGTTTTTTTCTTGGTTGCCATAAGACATGCTTCTCCAGATAGACTGGAGTACAATTCCCACCACCTTTAGCCATTTGACTGGGGATAATGGAGGGCATCAGTGAAGTGTATCCCATGGGCTACAATTAGCCTCTGAGCCTCTTATCAGTCTCCTGAAGCTCCTTCATACCCCCATTTAAAACAATGACGACGTCAACATTGCATCTTAGGGGAATTTCTTTCCTTCAAACCATGCCAAAACACCTGGACATGAGTAGAAGTGCCCTTCCACATTCCCAAGACTCTTCTCCCAAATCAACCCTCTTTGTGCCTGCTTCCTGAGCAAAATGGTATCCTGAAGTGATGTGGCATTGCATCTGGTCTCCATTATGGCTGAGATACAGAAGAAAACAGAGGTTATTTCCATCATGGATGGGCAGGTGTAGCTTGTGAATAGGGATGACAGTTGTCCCTGCACTCTATGGAGCTGCCTACCCCTGGTCTAGCAGATCTAGAGGGAATCAGATTGGGGAATGTTATTAGGAAGTGTGAAGGAATATTAAGACAGTGTGTGTAAGAGAGAGAGGCAGGCAGACAGTTTTTTCTTAGACATTTAGCTTTCTCTCTCAGTGAGTTCTTGGTGCCACAACAAACTACAGGTTCCAGAATTCAATAGCATTGTGCCATGGCAGTTAAAATGGTGTCAAACTGGATTATTTCAGCAGTGCAGATGCAGCCAAAGACAGATTTAGCTATGCAGATACACATATATACACACTATATATCCCACCTTTTCCTCCCTATGGAATTCAAGGCAGTCTACATTAACCGTTTTCCATCTAGGCATTGACCAGACCAATGTTTGTTCATTGTCCTTTATAACAACAGCAACAATATTGCACTTTATAACAACAACAACAACAACAACAACAACAACAACAACAACAGATCAGACTGCCCTCTGAATTTTTCAGATACACTATATCTCAAGAAAGGAAAAAAATCTTAGTCGTGGGCCCCTAATAGTGAAATACCTTCATCAACAAGACACAGTATTATGATGCCAATATTACAATCATTCTGGAACCATGCTGAAAACTTTTTGACTACCAAGGCATTTTAAAAACAGATGCCTCAGTCTTCTTTATTATGTTTGATGCATGCTATGTTTCAACATATATTTTACTATTTTCCATTATCTTATTGTTTTAATTATATTGATGCTGACTACCCTGACATCTACAAGAATGAAGGGTGCCTTACAAATATTTTAATAAACAGACTAGCAAGACAAATAATAATGCTTCTGTGGGAAGCTTTTTACCCAAACAATTCCAAAACAAGGCAGTATGTCGATGCTAGGGTTGGATTTCAACACAAGTGGTAAATGGACATTTTCTTACATTGTGGTTTGTGTTTTGTTGTTGCAGATGCTTGCTGATTATCACAAAGGAAGTAAATGCTTACTTCAGAATCGCTCATGGAGCCATAATACTGTGATATCGATTTCCGTTGTGCTTAGCGATGACAAAACAGAGCCACAGAAAACAAGACTTTTCCAACCAAAACAATGTTAATTGTCAAGTGTCTTGGTTTACTGTAGATTATCATGAGAAATTCAATGCTATCCAAACACGTGGAACATGTCATCCTGGATCACTGAGGAAAAAGAAACCAAAGAGGGTATATTTGTTAATCAGTGGTTACAAGCGGTATGTGTTTCAACATGTCCTAAGCTATAAAGAAAAACACATCGAGGCTTAACTAGGAAACCACTTGATGTAACATCACTGGAAAAAGAATCAGTTGACAGACAAAACTGCTTGTATCCCACACTTACATTAACACTGGGTAGATTCTACTTATTGTACTTGGCTCTTCTTTGGATGGCCAAAGAGACTGCAAATAAAATAAAATAAAATAAAAATGTAACGATGAGAAGAGTGCATGTTTTTAAAGTAACAACTGCCACCATCAATTTAGAATGTAAAATTTAAGCTTTAGTGGTGCCAAAGCTCACATGTGCCTTTTGTCTAGACTTCTGTGGTCATATTGCAAAGAGCATCACTTCAAATTGGGAGGAACTTTAAAAGTAGATATCTGTCTGTATCTGGGCAAGTTTCTTGAAGAGGTTGATGGATTTTCCACTTCATTCAGCTAAATTTGGTGCTTTCCATAGTGTTAGAATTTAAAGATATTCTAACTAACACAGCTATATCTTTAAATTTTAAAAGTAGATGTAGCCGGTCTGTGAGCCAGCATTCAATTTGTATGTGCTAAATTTGCATGGACATATTTTATTGAAAAATGAAAATCTAGGTGTTAGTGTAATCAGAGAAAGAAAGGGAAAAAGTAAACAAACAACAAAACCCTTTAACTATGTAGTTGGAAAGGACCAAAATAATCATACGATCCAAAGAATGGGGAGGTTCTTTCAGTCCAAGGGCCAAATTCAAGTTCAAAGATGTTCTCAGGGACCACATTCAGGCAATGGGCAGGACCAAAGGCCAAGAGCTAGAATAAAACAGCATATTATATAAGATATATATTATATCTTAAAGCACTTTCTGTTAGTAACATAGCTTTAGAAGCAGAGGCATTCTAACCTTTTATAATTGGCAAACTTTGCAAAAATCAGGAAACTTCTATGCTGTCATGAAGAAGAGGATGTGGCTATCTAGGGAAGACCAGAGAAGCTGATTCAGTCCTAGGCTTAAAGTTTCCCACCAACCCAATGCAATCCACTGATGGCAGGGGAATCCTGTTACTATATCATCTCAGATAGGTAGACTTCTAGCTTAAAATCTTCTAATGTAGCTCAGTCTCCTCACCTTCACAGCCATGAGAAGGACATAGGACAAGGCCTTCTCCATGCCTGCTCTCAAGCTCTCAAGCTTTGCTTGAGAGTTCTCTTGGAGAACTAGGGAGCTCTCTTTGAGAAGATGGTGGTAGGATGACTCCATCCTCACTCTCTTTCTGTCAGCAAATAAGAAAACCTTCCTATTCCAACAGGCTTTTAGAACTGACTGCAAGATTTTTTAATCACATGCTTTTTAATATACTTGTATATTTTGTCTTTTTAATGCATTCTCATTTGCTGTTGCTGAGTGCCTTCAAGTCATTTTGGACTTATGGCCACCTTTAGGTGAACCTATCTTTTATTGGCAAGATTTGTTCAGAGGAGGTTTTCCATTGCTTTCCCCTGAGGCTGAGAGCATGTGACTTGCTGAACACCACCAAGTGGGTTTCATGGCTGAGCTAGGAATCAAATCCTGGTCTCCAGAGTTGTAGTCCAACACTTTAAATCACTACTCCACACTGACATTCTCTTTAAATGGTGTTAACACTGTAGATAGCTGAATTGCAGTTTAACAATGTTGTTAATGTTTATAATCATTTCTAACATGTTTGTGTCCATTTTTTAAAAAAGAAAATCATGAAGAGGGTTACAGTTTTAAAAAGTAAACAGAACCATTGCTAACAGTTGCTACAACAGAACTGGTGCTCAAAGGATAAAATGATTTTATAGGGATCTGAGGAGGAAACTGACCGCTCCTCTCTTGACATTTATGCCAGCCCATTCATCTGATTTTTATGTATCCTTTCTTTTAACAGACCAAGATAATAGGGTGACAAGTAAGCCTGCAAAATTCATAGAGGGGATTGTTAAAACAAGATTGAGCATGGTTTTCTGACTCCCGAATTTATATAGCTTTCAGAATGTTTTTCACTGAATATTATATGGACTTCACTTCATTATATTGGTTTATGAACACTGGAAAATTGTAACTTTATTAGAATACTATGTTTCTATTACAGTGGCTTCCAAACAGTGCAAATAAAAGATCTAAAAACAATAAAATACAAAAGACCACTCAAAGGGACTGTTAAAGATGATAAGGAAAATAAAGTAGGAAAATACCTGGTAATAAATAAATAGGACTTCGATAAAATTAGTCTGCCTAATTTCTATTAGCTAATGAGTTTGAGAGTTCCATGCTGAGAAGCAGGGTACTTCCAAATACTAAATACTAGAAAACCAACAACAGAGGACAGCTGGGCATCATGTTAGTGAGCTTGTGGTTGCATCTGGTTGATCACCCTTGAAAACAAAATGTGGAACCACATTAATGGTCCCCAAAATTTGGTCCACCAGATGTTTTGGACTTCAGGTCCCAGAATTCCTGATTGTTGGTCAACCTGGCTAGATTTTCTGGGAGCTGAAGTCCAAAATACCTGGAGGACCAAAGTTTTGGTACCATTGGAGTAGACCAAAGCTGGGGTAAAAGCTGGGGTACTTGTGGTCCTCTTGATGGTGTTGTTGTAATACAACACCCCTCATAACTATCCATTGGCCATGCTAGATAGGGGTGATGGGAGCTGGAGGCCAGTAACACCTGGAGAGTTAGAAGTTGCTCAGCCTTGGTTAGATGGATCTATGGTTGATGGAACAAGAAACTTTGGCTGGCATCCTGTTGGTTAACCCCAACTAGAGTAGACCTAGTGAATCAGTTGTTGAATGGTGAGTCAACACAAAGGGAAATCCAATTGATTTAATGGTTCTCCAGGATTAACAATAGGTTTTAGGCCTTTATTGCTTTTGCTATGCTTACCCAACACCACGTCTTTGAACACATTTCGGGTAACCATCTACTCAAACAATCCAAAATTTCCACTGGATGTCAGTATTCCACAGAAATGCAGTTGGTGGATCATTTATCTGGCAGTTCAAAAAAATTGCTCCTCTTAAGTAAAGCCGTTCAGAAATGACAGTTCTCTCACTGTTCAAATCCGCCTTAATTATAATGCAAACCCTGGCAGGAAGATTATGTTTACAGTGAAAGACATCTAAAATGACTTCCATCCTGACATGCCAAAAAAGAGGAGGAGGAGGAGGAGGAGGAGGGGGAGGGGAGGGGAGAGGAGAGGAGGAGGAGGAGGAGGAAGAAGAAGAAGGATTTAGTTTCAGAGAAAACAAATGAATATTTTTTCATTCATCTCCCCACAGTCTTGATATTTTGAAATGTTGTGAAAGGGAAGAAGAAAGGGTAGATTTTTTTTCTTTGTAACATTTTCCCTTCATTTTTAACACTCTCTCTCTCTCTCTCTCTCTCTCTCTCTCTCTCTTTTTTTTTTTTTTTTACTGGAGCCACAGACAGATATTTCTCCCCCCCCCCCCATGGCAAAACCCATGAAAATGTCAAAAAATGATTGATTGCTTGGTGCATTTCAGCCTTTGATAATTGAGCCTAGTACAATGCCTCCTCTTCTCAGCTCAATGGGATTGCATTGGATCCAACAATCTCTCAAGAAAAAAAAATACATTGAGGAAAGTGGAGGAGGGAAGCCTTGTAATATACCAAAGGTGCCCATCTGTTGCATGGGACTGAGAATAGCATAAATGTTCCAAAATCAAAAATTTTGAGGAATAAGCAGACTATAACGTTAGGGAATATTTTCACTGTGGTAACCTATTATTTAATACAGCCCCAGATATCTATGCATGTTCCAGTCTGGAGTATATGGGGCTAACTTAGCTGCTTCCCTGAGAGGTTATGTCTAGCATTCTGGTAGTGACAAGCAGAAACATAAATCCACATTATGCCTATGTTTGTCTTTATTTTATTTTTTTATCACTGAGGATGTTGTTATTCTCCCTACCCTGTGCAATGATTAAAGTCCCCGCCCCAGGACTCATTGTTTTTCTGAGATATCCCTTGAACAGCCATTCCATATCTGATGAGGAGCTCAGGTGATAGCCAGGCACAGACTGAGGACATTGTTTTCTAAGTCCTAGCAGAGCTCAGCATAGCATAAAATGCCACCAGATGATGCTACACATCAAAATGCTATAGGGAAGAGCCAGATGCTTCTCTGATTTCTGCCCTCCTTCCCCAGCCATTCAGGAGAGTTTCCATTATAAAACTGCAGCCCTGAGGATAGTAGCCATAGTGGAATTGTGAGATATTAATTAATTCGTATCTATGCTTGGCAATGTAGGATCTCAATTTATAGGTGGCCCTTGTGATATTGTGTTGCCAAGCTTAATCACAACTTGCTTTCCAGATGTCATGATTGGTTCAAGAAAGCTTTTGGCCTGCAGCATGGAAGGCTGGTCTTCAAGAAATGCATGCCCAACATCTCATTGGGTCCACACAACTTTGGTTTTGGAGGTCAGGATCTTTGCATCTTTTCATTGATGAAAGAAGCCCATCATCAAATCTTAAAGCAGGTAGCTTCTTCCTCCCAATTCAGTCTCTTTACACATTCCATATTTGTACCAGAGGGGGCATGTAGGATTTCTAGAGGTAGGAGAAGAAGGACAGGTCCCATTACAAGTATGTGGCCGATACACACTCCAGAGTCCACTAATGGCCCTTCAGCCACTATCTCAGTCACTGTGGCTGCTATAATCAATAGGGACATAGTTCCTTGAGAAAAAATCCCCAGGTGGAGATGCCAGAACTTTACAACTCCATGCAGCTCCCTTATTGCCAACAACAATGAAGCCATAAAGACCCTCAAGTATATGAATTCTGCCCTGAATGCATTGTCATTCCCACATTTCTACATACTCCAAACAAGCACTTACAGCTGAATCCCACACAGTTCCACTACAATATATCCCAATAATAAGTTGTTGAATTGTGAGTCAACCTGCTGGTAAATCCCATAGATTAAATGGATCTGTTTTAGTTGAGACTAAGGGTAGGATTTTGGCCTTAGTAAATATTTAGAAACACTTTTCCTCTCCCACTTTCCCCCCATCTTGATGAAGAAATATATGAATACTCCTTAAGTACTCTGTCTCCCTTTTTCTTCTTGGCTGAATTAATCTGCCGTGTTTTCCCCCTCCCCAAGATCATGTGTTTATGACATCCCAAGGGTTTAATCTAAAATGTTAGGTGTTCATCACTGGTATATATCAACCTGTCAATCTTGAGCTTGCTGGCACTTTTTATTTATTAAAACAGGCAGCATCTATGTCCAACTTTTATTTTCTTTTTGATTTTGGTATCTTAAACAGCTCCTCCAATACAGGAAGAAAGCCATTATTGTTTTCTGTTGTATATATTATTCTAATTTTAGTCTCCCAGGCTGTCCTATAGGTAGTGTAGGAAACTGAGGTGCATGTGTAAAGTAAGAATGCCCCAAATTTTGGAAATCTTCTTTGCCTAGTTGTGTTATGCTCTGGAATTGATGATCAGTATTCTGTATCAGCCACACTGCAGAATTAATGCAATTTGACGCCACTTGAACTTCCATGGCTCCATCCTATGGCATCCTGGGATTGGCAATTTGTTCTGGCACCAGAATTCTCTGACAGAGAAGGCTAAATAGCTACAAATCCCAGACTTTGATGCCATTGCACCGTGGCAGTTAAAGCGATGTCTAACTGCATTATTTATGGAGTGTAGATGCAGTTTTAGGGGAGTTGCAGACTGCCAGAAATAGTGCAAATTGAGTCCACTTTTAGGATTAGGGTTAGGGTTAGGGAATCATGGGAACTGTATTTTATTGTGGCACCAGAGCTCTCTGACAGAGAAGGCTCAATGTCTCAGAAAAAAAAAAATCCCATGACTCCCTAGCACTAACCCTAACCCTAAAAGTGAACTCAATTTGCACTATTTCTGACAGTCTGCAACCCCCCTTTAGTTTAATATATTAAATATATACCTGGACCAAACCTGATGGAAGCATTCACCCATCCTTAAATCACTGGCAGAAAGATTTCTTTCATCCTCCATAACTGTTCCATATTCACAAACACTACTTAGTCACAATTATGACACTACTCTGTGATCGCAATTCCCATCCTACTTCAGCTCCATGGGACGAAGGTCAATTCTGCTGGTGGTCAGACCATGGGTGAATGATGTTTTGGTCAGGTTTGGCATGGGTGAGTCAGGCCAGGAGAGGTTACTACTTAACCGAGTAGCTGACACAGAATACTGAATAATGTACTCATTTTTCTCCATTGTACCTTTTGGGTTTTTTGTTTGTTTGTTTGTTAAATTTCCAAATCTTTGTATGAAACACTGGGCTTATACAATTTCCTCTAACACAAGATTTTGTATGGAGTCTTCTCCAATTTAAATGTTTTGTGTACAATTTCTATAAATACAATTGGCCCTTCATATCCATGGATTCTTTTTCCATGGATTCAACCATTCATGGCTTGAAAAACGTATATATCAAAAGGCAAACATTGATTTTGCCATTTTATTCAAGGGACACTATTTTACTATGCTATTGCATTTAATGAGATTTCAGCATCCATAGATTTGGGTATCCAGGGGAGATACTGGAACCAAACTCCAGTAGATACCAAGGGCCCACTGTATAAGCCTTTGAGGCACAAAATGGGACACAAAATTTGAAAAAAAAATGTTCAGGCTTCGAGGACAATTAGGTTTTGACTCATACATTATTCCTGGAAGTGAAAAATTGGTTGGCTGGCTTAAAAATGGGGACAAAGGGAAATTCTCCCACTATCCAGAGTTCCAGCTATAAAGAAAGGAGCAACTTTTCATCCAAGGAAGAAAACAGTGCATGTTGTAGCTGTCAAAATCATGCAAATGACTGAGCTGGAAGATGCAAATGGCCTAGAATATATTTTTTAAAAACATCACACACAGTATGTTTGTGTGTGCGTGTGTGTGTCGACTTTTGTGTGGCTCACTTCCTTCTGCTGACCCCAGGTTAAAGGCTTGAAAGATAGTCTCCGTCTGCTTTCTGTCAGTGTTTCCTTTCTACAGGAACTCCTGGAGATGACTTGGTGGGAATCCAGTGATAAAAAAAAAAAAAGAGTGGAGCTCATTTCTCACTCCCAGAAAGGAAAACAAAACCAAAGGAAAAAAGGGTTTCCTGCAAGTCTTCAGTCAGTCGATAAGCTTAATTGGCTAGGTCTGTCTCCTGTACATTGATTGCACCGACTAATAAAAGAGCTATTGATTGGCACGTTAGAGAACAGTAGCTTGTATAGGCTACAGTTCCTTCTAATGTTATTACTACATCAACCTTTTTCCTGTTTCTGGCTTTTTGGCATTATAAATTATGTCAAATGCCAACAGCTTTTCTCCTCCCCCTTGCTCCTTGCTCCCCCCCACACACCTTGGACTTTGGAATAGTTTCCTCTTATTCATTCCTTTGACCTCCTTATTGCCCAGAGAGTCCTCCCAAGACGCGCACAAGATCTCAAAGAGGCAGAACTGCCACACTGCTATTCAAATATAGCTGTTATGAGGGCTATAGTTTATGTTTTAGTTGGGCCTTGGAAATCCAACACATTGATATGCCCTGACATTGCTTGAATGTGGCCATGATTAGTGGGCCTTAGTAGCAGCCCATGGTTCAAACCATCTTTGGGGGAAGCTTAGGGCATCCTCTGTAACCTTGCAAAGGCCAATAGAGGTCAGTGCACAAGATCAGCATCACTTGGATGGAAGCTTGGAAGGAACATGTTGCAAATATACTGGCCCCTTGGTATCCACTGGGGGTTGTTTCCAGGACCAAAATCCATGGATGCTCAAGTCCCAGGAAAAACCATGGCATAATAAAATGATGTCCCTTATATAAAATGGTAAAATGAACATGGAATTTTTGGTACTTATATATTTTTGGAATATTTTCAAGCATGGATGTTTGAATCCATGGATTAAAAAAAATTGGTGGATATGGATAGTGAACCGACTGTAATGTGTTGTTTGAAATTTGCTCCTTTTCCCAGTAATAATGGTCAAGAACTCAAGGAAAACATACACCCTGTATTTAGATTTCAAAGATATAGCTGTGTTAGTCTGTAGAATCAGTATGTAGAGAGATCTTGTAGCATCTTTGAGATAACTGGAAGAAAAAAGTCGGCAGCTTGAGCTCAAATGCATCTGAGGAAGGAGACTTAAGTCTACAAAAGCTCATGTTGCCAACTTCTTTCTTTCAGTTAGTCTCTCTACACACTGCATTTAGTCTAGCACTCTTTCACACCAGGACTAAGTGGGTGCTAAGGGAAAATGAGAAGCAAGACACCAGTGCAAATGCACTCTCCTTTTTATGCCCTCTAGCAAGTGACACACAGAGGCATGTGGCTTCTGGCACTAGAGGCAGCCAATGATGGCCCTATCTTCCCTGAATTTACCTAATACCCCTTTATAGCATCCCAAGTTGTCGTGTGTGTGTATATGTGTGTATGTGTCATTAAGTCACCTGTCAACTTATGGTGGCTGAACAATTTTTTCTTAGGCAAGGAATCGTCAGAGGTGGTTTTTCTAGTTCCATCATCTGAAATATAGCCTACAGCACCTGGAATTTATTGGCAGTATCCCATCCAAATACTAACCTGGGCTGATCCTGGCTGCTGTCACATTATGGAATTAATGCAGTTTGACCCCACTTTATCTGGCATGACTCCATCCTATGGAATCCTTGTGTTTGTTGTGCCCCAGAGGTCTCTGACAGAGAAGGCTAAATATCTCATAAAACTTCAAATCCCAGAATCCATAGCATTGAGTCATGGCAGTTAAAACAGTGTCAGACTTCATTGATTCTGCAGTGCAGATGCAGACACAGCTTAGCTTCCAGGATCAGACAGGGTAGCCACCACTATATCTTGTGACAGTGAAAAACAGGCTATAAATAGGATAAATAATAAGATTTGTTGGCCAAGATTTGGACTGAAGGGAACAGAAAGGCTGGGTCCTTTTTAGATTGGCCTTCCTTTAGGCTGAGTCTGTATTTTATTTCCATTAATAATGTACAATCTTTAATCCCCCTTTAAACATAAAGCTGTTATATTTAGCTTTATGGCAAACTTTATACAAAATTCTATCATAATTACTCACCTAACAACATTTTTCTATAAATCTTTTAATTATAAGCATCTGACAATATTGCAGTAAAAAGGCTGTAATGTAAATGTGTGTACTTTATTATGTTATTGTTTAAATGAAAGAAATGTGTGTATATGTGGAGGAGAGGGAGATTAATTAAAGATTTAAACATTCTGTTTCTGCTCATGACATTTGAGCAGATGAAAGTGTTTCCCTTCCCTTCCTTCTTTCACTAATCTTGGGGGTTGTTCATCACAGTGAGATTTTATTTTGCTCGCAAATTTCACATAAATGTATATGGTGCTGCCAGATCCTATGCAAATCCTATGAAATTCAATGGGATTCCAATATGTGATGTGGATGGAATCATAGCTTTACAGCCCAACTCTAAACATTTACTTAGGCTGCATCCACACTGCAGAAACAATCCAGTTTGTCACCACTTTAATAGCTCAATGCTATGGAATTCAGGGAATGTTAGTTTTATGAGACCTTTAGCCTTCTCTGTCAGAGAACTCTGGTGCCACAACAAACTACAATTCCCAGAATTCCATAATGCTGAGCCATGGCAGTTAAAGCCGTGTCAAACTGGATTATTTCTGCAGTGCAGATGCAGCCTTAGAAACACTAGGGGCATAAAATCTTAAATACAGTCATCTCACAGTGATGGGAAGATGTATCCCCACTTAAACTATGAATACCAATGCTTAAAGGCAACTCTCATATTGGGCAAATAGTGTTCATTGGGATCTAGTCTTAACTAAGTGTTCATAGGATTGCAACTTTTTGATGCCAGGATTTTTCCAGAAAGAAATTGTTGTCCTCTTGTCCTTTTGGTGGAGGTCCTAATGTGGGGAATTTGGATAATGCAAGGCCCAAACCCTGGTTCTGGTGTGAACAATCTGGAGGATGTTCAGCCCATTCAGAATCAAACTTGGATTTCAACAATATGAAAAAAATTGGGAAAAAGTAATGAACAAAATATAGTTGGAGATTATTATTATTATTATTATTATTATTATTTCTCTGTTCAATTGTTGTATAATGATTTTTGTAGTATGTATACCACTGTCACCTCTTCTATAATATATGATTTATTAGATTATGAAAACCAAATAAAAATTAAACTATATAAAAAAAAAAAAGAATCAAACTTGGGATATACTCTTTCTTATAACAAATTAAAATAACTCACCTTTTGGTCCAGATCTTCCCGGATGACCCAGAGCCCTACATTGCAATGCCAGACAGCTGTTTACAAAATGTCCCTCTGTGCCAGCCAGCACTGCTACTGCTGTTACGAGTCGCTGGCTCGAAGGTAAGAACAAGGCACCTGTCAAATGTGATTGATGCTTGGCACCTCATATTGACCTCCCAGTGTTGGCCACACTGGGTGGCACAGTAGGTATGCCTGGCATCCCAATGGGCATGCTGAACCCTGTGTCCCAAAAGAGATTCAGCACTATGATTATCTCCTTTGAAATTTGGACTAAAATGCATTTCTGACCCCACCAAAACCATCTGCTGCTGATTCATGGGATGGGATAGGATGGGATGGCTATCTTTACCCTTTTGGAGTAACTTGTGAAAAATGCCCTCGGTGTTTGTTTAGAATAAACAGAAGGGGATACACATTTCTCTCCACTCCAAGTGTAAATTATCCTCAGGGAAATGTAATGTTTTGATTTAGACCTTTCCTCTAGCCTGTCTTGAAGGCTAATGCATCCAAGAGCCACAGTGCATAACCTAGTCAACTAAATCAAAAAGGAACAAGGAAGCTTGCCAAAAAATGGATTAAAGAATAAGTTTAAAAGAAAAAGAAAAGAAATAAAGAACCCTCCTGCTGTCTGAAGCACCATTGATTTCCCATGTTGCTATACCTTTGTTAATTAATTAACGGATTCATTAATTTAAAAGTGTGACTCAGAATGTGCTGCATTAAAAGCAGTCTCTACATTTGTGTGAAATTTAATGGATCTATATTGAGACCGTTCTATATCCAAGGATCTCAGGGTTCATCCCTTCCCAGTCATTTTATCCACACAAACTCCAATCTTGTCTGTCCAGGGTGCAATTGGATGTGCTGTTTTTGGTATGTTGTTGTTGTTGTTGTTGTTGTTGTGGTTGTGGTTGTGGTGTGTTTCTTTCAGTCATTTCCAACTTATGACAATCCTAAGTCAAACCTATCCTGGGGTTTTCTTGGCAAGATTTGTTCAGAGGAGGTCTACCACTGCCTTCCTCTGAGGTTGAGAGAGAGTGTCACTTGCCCAAGGTCACTCAGTAGGTTTCATGGCTGAGCAGGAAATTGAATCCTGGTCTCTAGAGTCCTAGTCCAACACTCAAACCAGTATGCCACACTGGCTTCTTGTCTTTTGGTATGCAATGTGTGTATTTTAATAATTTAATTGTTTTTATTATTAATGTTTTAAAATACAGTCACCTCTCTGTTTTCATGAACTTCAATTCCGCATGCCTCACCCATTCATGGGGCAAATGGAGGGGGACAAAATGGGGTGCGTACTCATGGGTACACATCTCCATTCAAGCCAATACAGCTTGAATATCCATGATTTTCCATTTTTGCAGGGGGATCCAGAACATATCCCCCATGAGAACGGAGGGGCGACTGTAGTGTTGTAACCAGATATATGGTTTTATGCTTTTACAACTTTTGTACTCCATATTGTTTTAGACATTCTATTTAAATATATGTTGCAATCTGCTTTGAGTTCCATTCAGGGGAAAAACAGATATAAATCAAATCAATCAATCTGTCTATAAGAAAGCCATGTAAGTTTTTCCATTTTAAAAACAGCACCTTAAATTGATCCCAGAAATAGACTAGAAGCTTGTGCAGCTGGCAAAGCATTGGGCATAATATGGGCAAATTGTTCTTTTCCAGTTAATAACTTTGTGGCCCTATTCTGCATATTCCAAATGGTTTTGAAATGCATGGCCTTAAGGCAAGGCATGGCAGTAATCTTAACAGGAGGTTACTAGATCATGGGTAACATAGTGCTCTGGGATGGACAGCTAATGCTTCCCTCTTCACCCACATGCAGTTTTGTTTAATTTCAATTTTTTTCCATCCCTCACATGAAGAAATTTACACATTCTGGTATGTTCTTAATCAGGAAGAATCTGAATGAAATTTGCAACCTTCTGTAATAGCCAAATTAAATAGGTACATATTTTCCCAGCAAGGAGAAAACTGTTATACATGCCTGCCACATAGCTTTAAAGATGAAGAGAGGAGAAGAGAAGAGAGAAAGAAAGAAAGAAATAAAGAAAGGAAGGGGAGAGGTCAGATTGACAACCAGAGTTTTGAAACTTCATGATCTCACACTGCCTTAACTATAACACAATTAAATGGCTAGATTTCTGCTGGTATCTTACACATTTGCTAAGTTCCCACATGGAAGTGTGTGTGTATCCTATGTATAACATCTGCATTGAGTGCAAAGCTGTGGAGGCTGGATTGTACATGTAGCACCATTACACGCTTCATTGTAAAAGTGCATTGTACATACATATGCACATTCATATTTGGTTGCATATTCAGTTGAGCAACAATACTAAAGATCGTGGTATTTCACAATGGTCACATACCTCCTTGAATGTAAAATTATGTTGTATCTTCTTAATGTAGAAGCTCAGCTATAATTATTATTTACAGTGCAAAGGGAAGAAAATTATGTTTTGTTACAACCATAACAAAATGTAGTTGTACCTTTACTGCTGCTAAAAAGAATTAATTGCAAGTAACTGATCTTTTAAAAAAATCTATTTACCTTCACACTCTGAGAGAATCATCTAGCTTCATCAAACTGCAACAGGGGAAATAAAGAAAGTGAGCAAGAAAGTCAAAGAGTGTCCAGAATAAAAGAGAAAATAAAATGCTGGGTGTCTCTTGGCTGGATGCTAATTTAAGCCTGGGGCTTTGGCAAATATACCAAAAAGGAAGATCAAGGTATGATATCATAGTATATAATATGTGACCTCTGAGCCCAAAGTATTTTAGTTAGGTTGCAGTCCTATATTTTCTTACCATGGTGGGGGGATTCTTTATTGAATGTGATGGGTTTTACATCTAAGGAGACATGCACAAGATTGTATCATTAGTGTACTTTTTGTTCAGAGTTGGAGTGATTCCCTGGTTCATCGTTTTAGGAAAGGGAAAACATAACTCAATGAGAGACAGAAACATTAAGTGGACAGTAAAACTGTCAAGAGCCAATGATTAATTCATCTATTGACCAATGCTATCAGGGATATATTTTACGTAATCAATATGGAAAGACCGCAACAGTGATTGAAATGTTAAGATGTCTTGACAGTTGCCTTCGTTTAGAAAAAGCCCACCCTTCAGATGAACGGTGTAGATCCTGTTGTCCGCAGACCACAAGAAGTCATTTGGAGCATCTCTATTGCTCATCTATTTTCCTTGTATACATTTTGGGCACACCATGGTGGATGATATTCCTCTCTTTTTTTGGGGGGGGGGTAGAATTTTTATTATTCCACCATTCCATTGAATGGAAAAAGTTTCTAATCCTCATAATTTCAAAGGACAAAACCGGAGGTCATGCTACCTCAAAGTATCATAGAAAAAGATCACAAACCTTATCTTGTGCAAGGAATTATCATACCCCAAGCTAGAAACCATTTTGTGGAACACATTGCAGTTTCTCACCCAAATGTATATGTGTATGTGTCTTCAAGTCACTTGTCAACTTAATAATAATAATAATTTTTATTTATACCCCACCCTTCTGCAAAGCAACCCTATGAATTTCATAGGTTTTTTTTTTTTTAAATAGACGAGGCATATTCAGAGGTGGTTTTGCCAGTTCCTTCCTCTGAAATATAGTCTGCAGCACCTGGTATCCATTGATGGTCTTTCATCCAAGTACTATCCAGGGCTCCTTAGCTTCCAATATTAGATGGGATCTGTTGTCTTTAGGGTATTTAGGCTAAATACTGAACTGAAAATTTAAACTGTCAGAAATCAGGATTGACTTTCTACCATCCCCAATGGCACTCATACAAGTTTCAAAGTGTCTGTGATATTTCGGCAATGAAGATATATGAAGTGTGGAACTCCATCTTCTTTCCCCTTCTTTGCAAGCTTTATTTATGAGCCCTGAGAGGGTAACAGTTGAAAAGAGAAATGTGGAAAAAACAAGATCGAAGCAATCATCAAAAGGTCAATAAGGGAGTCAATACTACGTATAATCAATTTGGTAACTGAAACATTATGCTTAATGTTAATTAAGTGGCTGCTTCACCTAGATCTTTAGTTAAGTTTAGCGGGAGCATTCCAAGTGTGAGTAAAGTGAGCAAAAGATACAGCAGATTGAATGCCCCATTTTGGGAGAAAGGCAGGATATGACTACAATAAATAAATGTTTATATAAATTGGGAACAGGTTATTGGTACAGTAAAGTTAGCACCAGTAGAGAAGTATTTATTACTGAACAAGTACCAGGTGTATCTACATGACATCATTCTATCAGTTTCATACTGCTTTCATACTTAATACAAATTTAAACCAGTTATCCATTATCTTCTTGATTTTTGTGTGGTGGGGCAGGAGATGAAACCTTGATTTTTTTTTGTGGTGGGAAATGATGATGGTGGGAAGTTTGCTGTTGTTGCTTAGTGGTTTGTGTTTTAATTGGTATTCATTTTATGATGGTTTAATTGCTTCTTAAGCTTTATATGCTGTGAAGTTTTAACTATCTTTAACTGTTGCTCAAGCTGCCTTGAGTCTCAAACTGGGAGGAAAGTGAGATATAAATATAACAACAACCACCAGGAAAACTGTCAAGTTATTAGTAACTTAATGGCTCTAATATTAAATGGCTCTAAGATAGCTAAAACTTCACAGCATGCAAAGGTTAAAAAGCAATTAAACCATCATAAAATGAATGTGTTCTGGTTCTGATTTTAACTTCCAGAGACAACAAAAGTAACTCATATATTTGCATGGTCTCCATCTTGGTCTTTTAAATGTGGGCTGGAACACTCTATTTGAAAAAGATGTAAGTAATCGGGTGAATGTTCTTGTTGATGATGTTGGCATTGCCAGCATCAATTATTTAGTGATGAAATTCATGATGGTGAGGATGATGATAATAACCACTTCCATGATGGTGAGGATGATGATAATAACCACTTCCATTTGATTTCTGGCAACTTTCAGGGGTGTTTTTGGTATCGTTTTTGTTTGTTTGTTTTATCTTGAGGGGGTAGGAGAGTAGTCCCATATCCACCAACATGTCACAGATGAAAACTGAGACACATGTGTCCAAGAAACATCAGAGTGTGGTCAAGATGGCAAAAGTTATTAATGAGGAAGAACACACAAGCTAGGACAGACTGCAGTAATTTGCTTTTGCCTGAGCTCACTGGGAAGGGTAAGACTCTACTTCTTCCTCTCCTCTCCCCCCCCCCCCCCCCCGCCATTGAATTAACTGAGTGCAAACTACTTTTGTATTTTGAACGTAGTTTGCAGCAGCTAAAGTAAGTGGAGGACAAAGGAGAAAAATGGGAGGAGGAGAAAGAAACTGGGATATTGCAAAAGCAGCTGAAAACTGGGATGATAAATCGGGACCATCCTTGCCAACTTGGGATGGTTGGAGGGTAGGTAGCCCCTGTGGAGGGTCCTCGGATCAGGAAATTTGCCCTTGGACTCACCATAGTTGCCAACCCCTATTGTACGAGTAAGTCCTTGCTTAGATGATACTCTATTCCATGCAGATTCCTCTTACCTTAGGTGAGCAAAGATTTCCCATGGGAATCTCCTTCACAGGGTGGTTCTTATAAAAGGAGATCTTAAATGTTTGCTTTGGGCAGTTTTTTTTTTAAAGTAAAAATATAAATATGCATCCTCTCCTTAATTCACAAATGCATTTTAGCCTATAAAGAATTCATGTTTGCATATGAAAACAGGGCCCCTTGTTCCTGCTAAGTTCCATTCTCTCCCCCTCTCTACCTCCCTTCCTCCTTTTCTTTCATTTTCCTCTTCCTCATTACCCGGCACAGTGACCACTGAAGAAAGGTCTTTTTAAAAAAAAAAAAAAATGCAGCCAGGAAGAATATTCACTTGCATTGGTGAGTCTGAAACCATTTTTAAAACCCTAGAGTCATATTTCAGGCCTGGATGGCACTTAAAGGCCCATAATCTTTTGGCGAATGGGTTTTGCAATATGCAAGCTGAGGCAAATGGTTCAGTTTAAGGAGCTGAGGTGCTCCGGGAATTGAGGGCCTGGAATGTGATGTTTGCTGTTGTTTTAATTATTTATTTATACAATGCTTGAGCAGGCAAAACAGTGGGGATGGGACATTTTTCATATATTGTTAGTTCTCAGCAATGGGTGTTGTGATTTTACAAGGGAAGAAAGGAGGAGTAGGAGGCATTTGTTGTTTTAGCCCGCTTTTCTTTTCAAACTTTGTTCCTCCAGTAATTTATTTTGTCTCTTCTGTTCTGAGGATGGCTTAATGGCTTATAAAGAAGAAGATGAGGAAGTAGAAGAGGCAGAAGAGGGGAAAGTATCACCCATGAAAAGGAGGACCAAAAAAAGAAAAAGATTCACATAAAATGTGCAAATGCTAATTCTGAGAGAGATGCTTGCAAAATGAGCAAGAAAATAGTACAATTAGCCTTCCACATTTGTGGCTTTGAATTTTGACAGAGCCCTTTCACATTGGACAGTCATAGCAGCATGATTCCACTTTAACTTTCATTGCTACATCTTATGGAATCCTGGAGTTTGTATTGGGAGGGAAGCATTTAGATTTCTGGGTTTCCCAAACACATGAGTTTATTGCACTGCCCTTTACCATCTTTTCTTCCCAAGTTAGGTGTGGGACAAAAACTTTTAACACAGATTTTATCTCACACCTCTGTGCCCATGCAGGAGGCATCCCATACCCAATCATGGCATCCTGTATCTGATTTGGACCTCTACAGCACTTTTTGAAAGAATGGGATATTGCTGCTCTTTGCAAGGTGTGGGAGAAGTCTGGATCAGGTATAGATCAGGTACGGGATGCCTCCTGCCTGGGCACAGAGGCAGGCAATAAAATCTGTGTTTAGAAGTTTTCATCCCACACCTAGCTTGGGAGGAAAGGGTGGGAAAGAGCAGTGCGATAAACTCCTCAGTCTGGCAACCAGACAGAAGCTGATTGCTACACAGTTGAATGCCAGCAGCTAGTTAGCAAGCCAAGTCACAGAGCAGCTTACAGTTCAGCACTTACATTACTACAGTAAATATAAGTCTTAAGTCAGAATCAGATTTCAGCACTGTCCAAGACAAGTACACGGCATCTAGAGTTAATTAACACAGTCCAGGAACAGTTAGAAAGAAACTCTTCTAGAACATGGCCACACAGCCCAAAAAAACCACAAAAAACTATGGATGCCGGCCATGAAAGCCTACGACTTCACATGGTCCAGGAAGCTTATCACATTCTTAAATAATACAGCTTACTTGATCCAGTTTAACAATTTAATTGGGCGGCATCCTGATATTAAATATCCTGATATTAAATCACTGAAATCGCCACCTGGGTCCATCCCGGGTCCATCCCCATTCCCAGGGCTGCTCTGAAGGCCATTTTCTTAAGTCAGAAAATTTCCAGCTTCGAAAAGAGGCACACTGAACACCCTGGGAGTGGGGATGGACCCAGGATAGACCCAGGTGGCAATTTCAGCAGCTAAATCCTTCTGATAATATCAGGATGTTGCCCGATTTAAATTTTAAACTGGATCAGGTAAGCCGTATTATTTAAGAATGTGATAAGCTTCCAGGTCAAGCAGACAGTTTAGGAACAAGATGGGGAGTATGGTGGGTCAGATAATCTCTGACAGCATCTAGAGGGCAGGGCTGAGATTTTTTTGTGTTCATGTTTCTTTGAGAATTTTGCATACCGATACTCATTTTCTTTGGATGCTAAACTCTATTTGTAACTGCTCAACTGAGGTTTTAAGTTACAGCAAAGCTAAGGAACAGAATTATGCAGAAGGGTAAAGCTTTCATTTTGATACTCTCATAGCTAAATCACTCCCCTTAGAGGTCTAAGTTTAAAAACACACATGAACTGTGTGACACTGCTTTAATTGCCATGGTTCAATGCTATGAAATACTGGAATTTGTAGTATTGTGAGATATTTAGCCTTCTCTGATGGAGAGCTCTGGTGCCACAACAAGCTCCAGATCCCAGGATTCCATAGGATGCAGCCATGACAGTTAAAGTGGTATCAAACTACATTAATTATGCAGTGAGGCAGCAGCCAGAGTCAGTTTGACAAATTGGAAGTGTAACTTTACCTGACTAAAGAGCCTAGATCATACAGAATTAGGTAGAATAGAAAGAGCATTAACATTTTCCAAACCTGGGTGATCTTTGTGTGTTCTCTTTGGCCAATGCTTACTTCTTTATGTTAATTTTTACTGACATAGATGACAATGTTCTCTACATTTTTTTCTAAGTAATCTTTAGTATTAGACCAAATAACTGAAAGGTGGGAAGCTTGGCATACAGTGAGGTTCTTCTTTGGCAATGCCAATGTAGTTTAACTTCAGCAAGATTCAGAGTGATTTATGCCAGTAGCTGGAGGGTACCACTTTCAGTGAAAAAGCTTAAATGGCTGTGTTGTTTTTTACCCTCTGGTAAGGAAAAATTGGCAAGATCTACTGAAGACCTAATCATTTTCCATAACTTTTTATGAGGTATTCAGCCATGGAAAACAAAAAGAAGTCACCAAAGGAAGATGTTAAAACACTTAAGAGTATCCCACTAGACAGAAGCGACAGACCTTACACAAAAAGTCTGTATATATTGTAAGGATCTAAATCTTCACTGATCTCATTCTCCCATGAAAGAATAAGAAACATTAACATTTTTCTTCTCACCTGTGGAACAGTGAGGGTTTTATTTATTTATTTATTTTGCACATTCTTATCATTTGTGATAAGTCTTTGTATGTGTGTGTAGACAATGGATGCATCTGCACTGCAGAACTGATGCAGTTTGACACCACTTTAACTATCATGGCTCCATGCTATGGAATTCTTGGATTTCTAGTTTTGTGAGATATTTAGCCTTCTCTGTCAGAGAACTCTGGTGCTGCAACAAACTACAGATCACAGAATTTCATAGCATGGAGACATGACATTTAAAGCAATGTCAAACTTCATTAATTCTGCAGTGTGGCTACAGCCAATAAGTTAAAAGAGGGATGGGCAACTGCATGGGGCTCAGGGGTCAATAGTTTTCCCCCAATCCCCTCCAAAGTCCTGATCCCCACAGAAAACCCAATTTTTTCTATTGTCCTCTGTAGTCCTTTTCAAAATGGCAATAGGAAGTGATGTTGTATCCATTTTGAGAGATACTACAGAGGAAAATGGAAGCTTTTGTGGTAGTTTGGGGTTCTGGGGGTGCTTCAAAGAGATCGAGCAAAGTTTGCCCCCAAATCACACCATTTTTTCTTAAGGAGGGGTTGAGGCAACCAGTAGTGGCTTCCAGTACCATAAATGGGGTCCAGGACTTGGATGCAAACCATGGGTCACAATTTGCCCACCTCTGGCCTAAAACCTATTGTTAGTTCCACAAAACAGTTTAAAGTAATAACTATGTTTCCATCCCAGCTTCTTTATATGAACTGTGTATAATTTCCATCATTATTTCAATTCTTCCTACCAGTTTCTGAAAACTAAAATTAAAAAAATAATAATAACCCCCATAGATTTATCTTCTGTAATCCCAGGTGACATTGCAGTTTTAAGCAGTGTTTTGAAGGTTTGATACGTGTTTTTGGATTTTGTCCTTTCCTTTCTTCAGTCAGGAATTTCCTATTGATGGGCAGAAGAATCAAAACTGTTAGGACATTGATGTGTGCAAATGTATAGGCAACTCTGGATTGAGTTCCTCTTAAAAAAAAACTTTCAACAAAATCTGAAGATCATTATATGTAGTGGAGAGTTATAGTGCCTCCACTATAACATGTTACAAAGGAAATACTGAGCTACTATATAGGTCCTGTTTGCACAGGGCAAATAAAGCATTGTCCTCCCTCTTCCTTGTCTTCTTGGTGGGGAGACTGATGATGTATGACCCAACATCTGTTTCTGATGTGAATAGACCAGATGATGGCCAGCCTGTTCTGCACCAAAACTTGTGTATAACATCCTTAACATGGATTTAAATACACCCTCCTTTGCTTTTCCTGGATGATCTGGAGCCTTCTATTGAAATGCATTCTGTTGAGCCACCTGGTGTATCCACCTACTAAACCACATTTAAGAATTGGTTGTAGACCAGAGCAAGTGCAATGCAAGAAGAAATTCTGAGAAACATTAGTCCACCATAAGAAGGTGAATCAAATCCCTTGCATGGGGAACAATTGGTATGGAAATTGGAAGTGGGGGAGAGATTTCACACAACATTACATTCCTCTGAAAAAGAATTTCCCTGGAGGTACTGTTCCATTATTGTGTACAGGCTTAAGTTTTATTATTTTTCTTCTATTCTTGGTTCCATTGGAAGTTGAGTTTGAAAAGAAATGGATTTTGTTTTTCTTCTTCTTGTTGTTGTTGTTGTAGAAGGGATGCATTACAATTATACAAGCAATTTCTCTCAGTAAGGCAACCTGGATGGATAAGACTGAGAACTCACACTCCATTGCAAAATTAATTCTGTCTAGGATTTTATCAATCTATCTCACATGACTTTATCAGTGCTGGGAAAACTTCCAGCAGTGTTATGACTTAATAATACTGCCTTCTATGAAGTCTAAGGAGTGTGCTGAACTTGTATTTCTTAAAAGCTGGAGTTTAAAAGAAAAATACTTTGAATAAATAATAATAAAAAATAAGTGCAATAAAAAATTCCATTATCAAGTTCTCTCTCGGTACATGTAAAATATATTATTTATTCATGTATTTATTACATTTATAGCCTATCCCCCAGGGAGATCAAGAGAATCTCCTTCACATCACTTTTTATTCTGAAAATCACAATCAGTCCATTTCATTTCATGGATGGTTGGGAATTTGAACCTGCATCTTGGGGTTAAAATTGAGAAGCAACGCCATGTTAGTCTGGAATATAAGTATAGAAAGGGATCTTGTAGCACATTTGAGACTAACCAGACAAAATATGTTCTAACATAAGCCTTCATAGACTTGCATCTGAGCTAACACTTCTTTCATACTAAGTCTCAAATGTGCTACAAGATCCCTTTGCATACTGCATGTCTAGAGTATGACTTGGACACCCTAGTCCTACTTTGACACCACAAACTACTGGCATTTTTACTTTTTTACTTTTCTTACAGAGATACTTAAATCTTTAGCTGTAGAAATGTACACACACAAACACACACCATTCTGGCAGGACAAAATATATGTTGCAGAATGCCTGATGAATGTCAACTTTGTCTTCATTTCAAAACCAAGTTAAATAATATAGCTTTTTATTAAACTCTTTGGTTTGGGGTGGGTGGGTTCAGTTTTATCTATTTTGTGAATGTACATGGAATTTACCTTTAAAACATGTTTAAAATTGTTATGTAGTTCAATATGTTTAATATGTTATACTGTTAACACTGTAGGAGTTTTAATCTGTTAATATGATGCTGTGTAATAATGTATTAATATTATATATTAATGCCATATAACACATTGTTATTGTTGACTGCCATCAAGTCAATTTCATCTTATGGTGACTTCATGAATGAGAGTCCTTTAAGTCACCATACCAACATCCCTGTTCTGGTCTTGCAGACTCAAGATTGTGGCTTCTTTGATTGAATCTGTTCATTTGGAATGTGGTCTTCCTCTTTTTCTAGTGCCTTCTACCTTACAAAGCATTATTGTCTTTTCTGGTGAATCATCTGTTCTCATGATATGGCCAAAGTATGACAGTCTTAAGGCCTTTGCAGACTGCCAGAAATAGTGCGCATTAAATTGAGGCACTGCCCTGGCTCAGTGCTAGGGAATCATGGGAACTGTATTTTTTTTCTGGGACATTGAGCCTTCTCTGTCAGAGAGCTCTGATGCCACAATAAATTACAGTTCCCATGATTCCCTAGCACTGAGCCAGGGCAGTGCCTCAATTTAATGTGCACTATTTCTGGCAGTCTGCTTAGGCAATTAGTTTAGTCATCTTGGCTTCTAGGGAGAATTCAGGTTTGATTTGTTCTAGGACCCATTTAATTGTCTTTTTAGCAGTCCATAGTATTCATAGAACTGTACTCCATCACCACATCTGGAATGAATTGATTTTCTTCCTATATGTTTTTTTCACTGTCAAGCTTTTGCAACCATACATAGAAACTGGAAATGCAATGGCATGGACAATCCTTACTTTAGTATTCAGTGATGTATCTTTACTCTTCAAGATGTTGTCTAGTTCCTCCATAGCTGCCCTACCAAGTCTTAGTCATCTTCTGATTTCTTGTCTGCATTCTCCATTGATGACTGAGTGGAGATTTTTAAAACAACTATTCCAATTTCTTCATCATCTTATGTAAGTTATGTAAATCATCTATGGTCATTATTTGTGTTGTCAAACCTTTGGCTGTGAACCTCCCTTTGCACTTTCTTCCTTTCTTCAGTAATTGTTCCAAGTTTTTGCTATTTTTTGCTTATATTATGGTGTCATCTGCATATCTTAAACTATTGATGGCCTTTCTTCCAACGTTCACCTAGCACCTTATGCAAATTGCTTGTTCTACTATTCTCAAGAGCTTCTTGGGAAACCCCAATATATATCCTTGTACTTATATGTGACCTCTCAGTTTTATGTGTGTAGGAGGGGTCTGTCAACAAGTCAACTCTGAACCTCTAAGTGAACTCTTTACCTATCAACCAAGGGGTTAAACAACCTGGGAGTGATGTGTGTGTGTGTATGGTGAGTATAAACTAGCCTCCCAAGTCCCATTTTGCATACAAGATAAAGATCATATGAAAATTTACATGTTAATAGAACATTTTAGGGGGGAAATTGCCCTTTGTCAATTGATTGTATAAATATTTTATCAAGTGTAATATTAGGAGAAGGCAAGCATGAAGGCATTCAGCTGAAAGACTTTTCTTCTTTTTTTAGAGGAAGAAATTAGGACATTATTGTTGAAGAAATAATATAAAATGGGGAGTTACAAGTGCTTGATCTAAACTATAAAAACCTTTCATGCACTCTGGCAGAGAGAACAGATTAAATCCATAATGAAATGGGTAACTTTAAGTCTGCATAAATTTCCCAAGCAGTCTCAGTTTCCCGGGAATCTCTCTCGGCTAGATTAATGGCCGGCAGCCTGCCACATAATGAACTAGCTTGCCTTGGCAGTCTGCTCATGAATTTATTATGGTGTCCACCAGTGTGCTATACGGCCTAGACATCTTTATAAATCCTAGATTTAGAAGTGCCGTGATGAGCTATTTCAGTCCTAATGGTAAGGTTGATTTATCGCCCACGGTTTGCTCACTCCACCTCCCTGCTTTCCTCCCTGACAGTTATAAAAAGGAAAATACAGGTCATATCACTGATGGAAATGCAATGTGAAGGTAATTAGATAATGCCAAATGGATATGGGAAAGGGTGCACTGTTGAAATGTTAAATATGTTGGTAATTTTTTCCTTGGAGCAATTATATTGGGTTGATTTATTTTTACAGTTTATAATCACTTAACTACCTGTCGCTGATTTTTACCAGATATTGCGCCTATGGAGATGGAGAAGTGGGACTTTTCACCCGGTAATTGTTTATTGTAAATTCATTTATCTCAAAATACCTAATTTATTCTGCAATTTACACACGTCACACCTCATTGCTGATGGGGAATAATGATTGCCCATTTGGTTTTCTTGTAAACCTCTCTTCTTGACGGCTTTAGAAAGGAATTGGCTGCCAGAGCTCCAAAGATTTAAACAATGTATATATTGTAATATATTAAAGGAGAATGAGAGAGATTTTAAAACTAATCCAAAGAAGCACAATGCATAAGAACCCAATGACCAATTCATTTAACATTTGCAGCCCACCCGCTCCATACACAGATTTGCCATACGTGGACTTAAGCTTCCATGTACGACAAGCCTGGGGACTTAAAATGGGGTGCGCAGGAAGTGTGCGCCATAGAAATCAATGGGATTTGAGGTTCTGCATTTTTTGCCATATGTGGGGTGTGTGTGTCTGGCATGGGTCCCCCACTTATACAAAGGACCCACTGTATTACAGTTCACCAAAAACTAACATCACAATAAAACACACACACACACACACATATACATTTGTAATTCCACTCAGAGACCTTTAGATATTCAATTCATTTTAAGGAATTATAATGGTTGAAACTTACTCAACAGTATGTATAGTTTTGGCAATACTGATGGAGAAACTCTTCCCCTGTGGTATATTTTGGTGTGTATATATATATATATATATATTGACAAAATGCTTGCATATTTGTATGCATTGCTGTCACTTGCCTTTAGTCTCAAGTGCTCTTACTTAATCCTACCCAATGACATATCTCTCATTTAAAGACTATAGTAAGAGTAGATTAGAGACACATAAACAGAGAAACTATTTATCTATGGTGAAAATGGCTCCCTTCTCTGTTGGTGATTTTACAGGCACCTTGATCTTACATGATAATGGGTCTCTGGTTTTAATGAAAGTCCTTTTCATTTGGAAATCCCTTCCCATACTCTCCTCTGATGAAATGCAAGCCACCCACCATCAATCATAAACAATAACATAAGGCAATGAACAATTATAACCCCTCTTTCTTTGTCTAGTTTTTCATCAGTTTCAACCCCTCTCAGTTATTTTGCTTTTAAACTGAGGGCCTCGGCAGACGGCTTATTGAGCCGTCTTGGAGGCCCGGAAGAGGAGGAGCAGCCACACGCGCGGCGCTCCTTCCTCTTCCTGAGGTTGCCCTCGGTGCTGCCGGCCCTCCACATGGCCGGCGCGCCAAGGGCAACCTCCCACCGCAGCGTCCGGACATGCTGTGGTGGAAAAGACAGGGAAAGTGTGCCCTATGCGTTTAGGGTGCACTTTTCCTGTCTTCTAAAAGGAGCGCCAATTTGGAGCTCCTTTTAGGGTCGCCGCAGGAGCGCCGCGGTGCGGAGGCTGCGGTCCCGTGGCGCTCCGGACCAGGGCGTCCCCGACGCCCTGGTCTGCATCCCCCCTAAGTTAGAATATAAAAGTGCAGCCCTGGGTTAAGCTATAGTCTCCAAAAGGAAAGAGGAGTAAATGATGTCTTTCATTCAGTACCCATTATTAGGTTTTGTGAGCAAAATCAGCAAACTAGTTCATGAGTTGTGAATTTTCTCACCAGTCTTCTCCTGCCCCAGCAGCCTGTATAGATTTGCACTACATCACAAACAGCTGGTGATTTAAAACCAACCTAAGGACTGTTTGGGCCAGGATCTGTTGATATGATGTCCGGTCTATCTGTTCCCATTCTGGGCCTGTTGGTTGGCATTGTCTGAATAGAACAATGCCAGGCTTGGGGGGTGGGGGGTGGGGGGTACAAGCCTTTTGTGTATAGCCCCCAAGTACCCCATCCTCTTACTACCATAGTTTTTATTATATTTTTATTAAAATTAACATGCAAGTTGCAACTTCAATAAACAAATAGCTACATTACAAAAAAAAAATAGTTCTCACCTTAAGGGAATTGGTTTTTAATCATTCTTTCTGTCTTTCCTTTCCTTCAATTCATTTTTGACTTCTACCTGTAATTCTAACATTTCTATCTGCTTAAACCTCTACTATGGTAAATCTTCAATGAAATAACACAATTTGAATAAAACAAATGTCATGAATCTTCTATATAAACAGTCGATGTGACATGTTGTGATCTATTGAGTTCTGTTTTACCTTTAGTATTACAATATATTTAACATTTCATACAGCAGATAATTATTATGCTATTTCCCAAGTTCCAGATCAACCAAAACTATTATAAAGTCAAATTAACAACTACGGTAGTAATCATTAAATCCAAATGTATATATATTTCCCCATATTTGATTTATATAAGTTGTTAACGGTTTCCATTCTTCACTAAAGTTGGCTGTTTTTTGGTCATCTTAGAATACAAGTCAGTTTATCCATCTCAGCCAAATCCATCAATTTGATATCGCTGCCATTGTTTTGATAGTGTTTTGAACATTATTATCCATACATCATCATAGAAAGTGACCAGTAACAATTGTTCTACATTCTTCTTGTTGTACAAAAACTAAAATAAGGAATCTGGAAAAAGTTCTAGTTCACAGGTATGCCACAGATTTTTCTGAAAATTTTCCTTGTGGACTAACATAGTTGCATACATTTTTGTCTCTTTCCTTTCCTTGATGTAGAAAATAGCTACTTATTGGAGCTGGATCAAAAAAAGGAAAACTTTGGGTATATGTTTTTCTTTATGTTACCAAATAACTTTTATTCAGGGTCTATCTATCTGCTGTATATTCCTGACAGGCTTTCAGACCCAGTTAAGTTATTGTTATTTCTATTCCCAAAGGAGGTTGAAACGTGACAGAAATCATATTTCCAAAGCACAGGTGGCAGTGTTTCTAAAAGATGAGTTTATTAGAAATGCATTTTTTCTTTCTTTCTTTCCCTGGTGTATGTATGTTTTTCTAAGAGTGGGAGCACGGATTAGATTCTCAACTATGTCAAACTTTTGAAGTGTTTAAAAGAAGTTTTAAAATGCACATTTTCAGGTTGGGGAAAATCGAAGGAATATGGGAGCTCTTATCAAACTACCTTTCCCCATTTGTTTTCCTTTTAAAAAGAAGAATAGCTCTGGGTGTTTTGTTGTGTAAATGAGGCGCTCACCAATTCCCTGCATCAAACAGTCAAAGCTGAGAATGGAATTTCTGTGCATTCCTGGTGAAAACTTGATAATGATGCATATTTGATCAAATATTTGTTTCATAACTTTCCAAAGAAGACTCGCACATCCCTTTGAGCATGATTGCAGTTGGCATCCTTCTATGTTTTGTTTTAGGTAAGCCTCATAAACATGGATTTCTTGCTGTCTGGAAACTTCCTCTCACCTTTGTGGATCTGTTTTCATCCACGTAAAAGAAACCATGTATTTTGCACTGTATGGACTTGAACTCTGTATTTCAAAGGTCAAGGCATCCAACTTTCAGCTAGACTCAAGTTGGCCTGATGTTGAGCATATTGCAATGAGCTATATTTTTCAAGTGACTGGGCTATAGGTCCCACAAAGTTCCAGCCCCAAGGATGAGAATGTTGTAGCCCCCAGGATGCTGTCACACTACAAGTCCCAGAAGCCCTAGTCTGCATGATTAGTGATGAATAATGCTAAAAGCTGCAGTTCAACAATATCTGGAAGGCTACACACATGGATCCCAGAACTGAAAAAGCACAAGCCCCCTCTCCCAAGGCTTGGCTATAGGTTAGGGCAAAAATAAAATAAAATAAAATAGCTTAGTTAAGCAATATTTTCATAACCAGAAAATAGGGGTGCAGGGGAAGGAAGATCTTTTAAGTTCACTATGTGAGATATCTAGAAATTATTCAAGAGATGACCACAAGAAGTATCTGATGGCCATACAGACAAAATACATGAACAACATAAGGCTAAGGGTACTGTCAGGGTACAGCAAATTTATATCACGAAGGCTGCATCTACACCGCATAATTAATTCAGTTTGATGCCACATTAATGGCCATGGCTCAATGTTATGGAATTCTGGGATCTATACTTTTATGAGATATTTAGCCTTCTTTGTCAGAGGGATCAGGTGCCTCAACAAACTACAAATCCCAGGATTCCATAGCATTGAGCCATGGCAATTAAAGTGATGTCCAAACTGTATTAATTCTGCAGTGTGGCAATAGCTCTAGTCTAGTGAATGGGTTTTTTGAAATTTGTAATAATTGGGTTCCAAATGAGAAGGGTATAAATGAATGTCACTTAGCTGATGGGTTTCTTCTCGTCTCAGCTGCTATAATGTATGTTTTGCTTCCTCTCATCTGAGAGGAAAGGATTACTAGTTTTAATTACTCAGAGTGTAACATGAGAATGCCTCTTCCATTTCATTTCAGATAAAATGTATATGTTAGGCACATACTGTTGCTATTATTAATTTGATTTATGTGAAGTTCTTCATCATAAGAGCTGTAGTGTCCTGGTTATGGAATAGTCTTCCTTTGGAGTTGATGAACACATGCACATCAAAATTTTCATTTCACTACTGGGGCAAACCTGTGGTTCTCTGTTTTCTCCACCAGTTGCTCCACTCTTGTGGATAGCATCTGATCACCAAACTCTTTGCCTGCATAGTGACCCAATAGTCAATCTGTTGCCGGTATCTCAGTTTCCCAGTGATGAGTGTAACGGCATGCTGAAAATCACATTTAGCTGAAGTTTAAGATTTAAAAGATAAGTACTGTTCAGTTGACTAATCAAATAGTCATAAAAGCTCTTTTCTGAGCCATAATTACGTTTATTCCGTTCTGGCCTTGATTTATTTTTTATTTTAATTGTCAGCCCTGCTCCACCATGATGCTAATAGAAATGTTATTGCAGCCAATATGGACTAAAATGATGTCTGATGATTATTAATGAGAGCAATAAGGAGGTATCTTCATATAAAGTCAGCATTAAAGGAGTAATTCATTTCACCTGATATAATTGGATTGTAGCATTTAAATAGCCTGGGACTTCCTCTTAATTGTGATTAGTTGTCGCTTCCTCTTTTTAGTATAGCATTGAACTCTTCCTCTGATACTTTTCTCTCTCCCCTCCCCTCTCTGCCCCACTCTTTCTGTTTCTTTTATGAAGTAATTAAACATGAATTGCCCAATGTCTCTTAATAAATACTTCTGAGGATTTAGTAGCTATTAAATACAATAGTTGCCTGTTAGAAATATTTATGGTAAGCACCCATAGTTAGCAAGGGAAAAGCTACTTTGAGGTTTAGGAAAATGCTAGGCAGAGTGTAATTATACAAATCCATCAGTCATTGTGGGAAAGAGATTCACCTCCTATCAAGACAGTAATGACTTACGCTAAATAAAAGGCATCTTGGCTCCCAAAGGGACTTGAAGTTAACCAGAATTTTAAAAGGCTAGTTTATTGCCATTTATTGGCAGGGGGAAGGGACTCTGGACCCCCCCCCCCCACAATGACATTGACACACACAAAATTACACCTCCAGAAACACAACATTTACTGTGCTGTCTGTACTAAAGGCACTAAACCTGTGTATGGGTCAATGCTGTCTACCTGTCAAATCTACCCATCCATTAAAATATAGTAAAGAGTTTTGTGGCTGCCATTTGGTTGGCTGGAATTGTCTGAGAAAGAAGGTTAAGAGTTCCAGCTCTACTCAAGTTGGCTGGCACTCAAGGAGAACCTTTATGAAAGGGGAATCATACAGCAGTGCTCCTTCATCTGACATGGAGGACTAGAAGTCCACCCTCCTCCTGTATTCCAGGGAACATTACTGTATTTGTGACCATTAGCTGAAATTGATCTTTCTGCTCCAGATAAACTAGAGTTGCCAGATGTCCCTTGTTATATGTCTCTTATTTAAAGGCCAGAAAACATGTCCCTTATAGGACTGCTGGGTGTCCCTTCTTATAAAGAATGTACTCCCTTATTTAAAAAAATCTTGTATTTTTAGGTGTGGGCTCTTCATAAAGATAACAACAAATGTCTTGTACAAGTTGTGAATGTGGACAATATGTTAATTTTGCTGAGAAATGCAGGACTAGGTTAAATGAAATCAATACTTTCATTTGGTGTTTAGGTAGAACACAGACTTATTAATAGCCTTTTCCTGATTCTCAGTCCTACAAGTCATGAATTACAATTGCTTCTTCTTGTTGGTTTGAAAACTGGTAACACTAAGAGAAACTCTCCAAGGACCTGCAGTTAATGGCTCACAGACCATCACAAGCCCTCAGAACACCAGTTTGAGTAATGGTGCTTTACAAAGTCTGAGTCTACTGGATGATATGCGATCTAGTTTTGAGACCTGCCATGGTTGCAGCCAATATTTCAGTCTCAGGGCTTGGTGACAGCAAGTTATTTGAAAATCAGTGGGCCATGGGTGACCTGCCCATTACATGTCTGTGGAAAGATGCTGAGGGACCCAGGCCTCACCAGAAAATATATGCTGTCCTTGAGACCCACTGCAGATCATTGTACATTTTTAATACAATGTGGCCTTTGTAGAGGTGCAAAGAATATTCATGTTTCCCCATCCTTGATGTGAAAGGTGATCTTGACAGTTGGACACCCTGGCTGGAATGCTGCATTGGGAAACATAAGTGTGGCATATAGATATATCTCTATAGCTATTTTACTATAGCAGGAGGTCCTTGAAGGTTTCCTGTAGATGATACCCTTGTAGTATATCCAACTACAGAAAAATAGCTGGACATGTCTCCACTGATCCTCTATTCTCCGATAGAACAGAAATGGTTGTTTTACAGGAGCTGTGTTGCTTGAATAGTGGGTTCTTGGAGTGAGTTTTGGTCATTTCATGGCAGGTAAAGACTTCCAACCTCCAAAATGACCAAAATAATAATAATAATAATGAGTTGTTGATGTCATAAGTCCAACTTACACAATCATAATTCACCAACAGGATTCCAGACCCTATTGGAAACATTATCAACTGCTACAAGATTCTTTATTCTCCTGATCAAGACCAAAAAGACCAGTGCCTTTTTTGGGTGGAGTGGGGTTAATAATTCTAACAAATGTTGCATTTTCTACACATGCAAGCACACAGACGCATACACACACAAACACTTCGGGGGGGGGGGGGGTTCACAGGAAAAGTCACAGATGTAAGGATTAAATTATTAACAATATTCAACAACTTTGGAAATCTTGCTTAGCAGGAAGAAAACCTTCTAAAATCGTGATTCTCATTTTTGAGAACAAAATAAACAAAGGCTAGGCCCAAGTTTATCCAACTAGGTATAGTTTAACCAACTCCCAGTATTCTGCCTCTTTCATCTACATGGATATACAATCAAGGGAATTCTCTGGATTCATCCTGTAGTGATAAGTTCTATTATTGCTCAAAGGAAATAGAAAAAGGATAAGGGGGGCACCATGTATTTTAGTAGAACACACTGAGGATGGGCCACCAGATTTATGATACTAATAAAACTTTAATGAATTAGAATCTAGGATGAAAAATTTAGGATTATTAGAGAGGGTTTTGGGAGAATATATTAGTTCATCTGACATTGATTTTCTTTCCCCTAGGAGTAAATGTACATCCATTAGGATTAGGCCAAATTTCTGTGGGATTTGATTTTCATATATTTTCATCCATTTTGAACAGTTGTATCCTTTCCTGAATTAGTGGGCATGTGATCCAATGTGGTAGTCTTGTATGAAAAAAGAAAAATTTCTATACATAAAATGTTGCTCCCAGCACAAACCAGAAAAATTGTTCTTTTAGTGGGAAAACCAAAGCTTGTGAATTTTTGTGCCGAATAAATCCTGAATTGCAAAGATTCTCATCAGTCCAATATTCTTCTTATCAGGGATTTCTCAACACACACACACACACACAAAAACAACAACAACAACAAAAAAAAAAAAACAGGTTTTGAAAAATCTTTCCATCCCTGTTCAATATCTCCATCTGCAATGACCTTATTCCCATGCCAGCTACCTGTTTCACAGCTGTTTTTCCCTGGTCCATTTACTGATCAGGGGAGGATAATGGGGGAAGCAACCAGTTGTGGTCAAATTTGTTTCTGTTGCTGGCCTCAGGGATCCTCCTGGACCTCATAGGGATCATCTGGAGATCCAGAAGGAAGATGTTGTCTTTCTACAGCCAGATCACTGTTGTTTGGCCACTCTTCCAACTGCCTTTTGTCCTTCCCTGGCCAATATGGAGGGAGGCACCCAGCCTGAAGACAGATAGGTTGTGTATGTGGGAAGGTGAGTGTTGGAACACATCTATCTTATTGATTTTTACATTCTACCACAGCAATGCAGGATCTCAGCCAACAATAATAATAATAATCTCCTCTATGTTCTTCCTTCTACTTTCCTCTGTCAGGTTAGAATTCTGAATGAAATAGAAAGAATCAATGAAAATTAACCAACACATCCCATCCAGTACTAACACAAAAGCCGATAGCTATGACTAAAGGAAACACAGGTTATCATAGAAGTTAAATGGAAAGATAGTGTAGTTAAACTGCACTTAAACTAATTATATTTTTCAAAGGAACTGATAAGCTAAAAATAGTTCAGGAAGAAATGGGTCAATGAATACTGTTTGAGTGCTTCTTTGCTTGGAACAAAATAAGAGAGTGACTACTATACGCTTGCTGGAGTTCCACATCTTCCAGAATGATACATTGATAATCCTCTGTGTTCAGTACTTTGGCCATTCGCTCATAGAATCATAGAATCATAGAATTGGAAGAGACCACAAGGGCCATCCAGTCCAACCCCCCTGCCATGCAGGAACTCCCAATCAAAGCATCCCCGACAGATGGCCATCCAGCCTCTGCTTAAAGACCTCCAAGGAAGGAGACTCCACTACTCTCATGGGGTTCTCAGGGGGCTATTTTGTCCTCCATATTATTTAACATATACAGTGGGTCCTTGGTATCTTCTGGGGTTTGGTTCCAGGACCACTACCACCACCACGACCCATGGATACCAACATCTGTGGATGTTCAAGTCCCATTACACAATGATGCAGTACAATGATCCCCTACATAAAATGCCATAATCAATGTTTGCTTTTTGAAATGTTTTAAAAATATATATTTTCAAGCCATGGATGGTTGAATCCATAGATGCAGAATCTGCAAATATGAAGGGTTGATGGTATCCCTCCCTAAACTGTAAATCCCAGGACTCCATATGATAAAACCATGATAATTAAAACTATATCATAGACACCATAATTGTGTAATGTGAAAGGGCCCCAGTGAGCAGAATCTGCACAACAAAATTCTGTTTCTTCTCTCACTTGTGTAATATAACAGAGAAGGAAAACCCTGACAAATCCATGGGCCAAACTACAACAGCCAACATTAGACCAGAAATTGTAAAAATGACTGGAAAAAAAAAAACCCTGAAACCAGAACTGTCTAGAAATCTATTTCCAGGGGTTAGGGCTATTGGAAAGATGGGGAAGGTTTTGAAGGTTTCATTGCAAAATTGGCACCCTGAAGGTATTCAGAAGTGGAAAATAACCCATTTTGCCAAACAAGGTGGAAAAATCCCTAAGTGTGTGTGCGTGTGCGTGTGTCTATTAGGCATTGATTGACATTTGAGAGTTAGTAAAGAGCCTAGAAGGCATAAAAATGGCCTATGGATTACATACAACATATGGGTTATACTTTACTGATGTTTAACAAGATGCCAAATAATGGTGAAGATGTTTGACCAAACCTTTCAGGACCTGAACTTGATGGGTTGTTCCCCCCCTGGAAGTAGATGCCATATCCAAATGCACCATTTTATGATCCACACACGAAGGAAAAAAAATCATGGACAAGGATGGCATATATAAGATGAAACATGATGAGCTAAGAGAAATATGTATCTCTTAGTGTCTTTGCCTTGAATCCAGCATCATGAGTCACTTGAATACTGCAAACTGACTTCTTGTGCCTCCTCCAGAGCAATCAGATTAAAATCCATGTGGCTGCCCTGTAACAAGAAGGCTGAGTGTTGTTACTCTTCGTTTTTGTCTTTTTTCCATTTAACTGGCTCTGGAAAGTGCTTGAGAGGTTCAGAGTTCAAGAGGCTGGCCGCCTGGGAGTGATGATATGAAAGTTAGCCTATACCAGTGATCTATAATGTTAAGGAAAGTGCATACACGGAGAGACAGGAGATGCTCAAATAAAAAGGGGTCTCTCTGAGGACAAGTTATGGCCATTTATCCTTTACTAGGAAATGCCTACTTTTCTCACTAAACACCTGTCTGAAATGTGTCTGGGGAAGCCTGTGTGTTTGGGGGGGGCATCAGGGTATCAGGTATATAGATACAGCCTCTGAAGCTGTCAGCTGAAGATAGGTTGCAGCTTAATATACATTGATTTACCTTCTGCTCCAGAAGGTGATGCCATAAGAGAATTTACTTTCAGTGTATTTAAATTCACATTAATCTCTATGGACCGTTAGTGAGAATGGGGAACCTCAGCTCAGTGATGGTGGTCTCCATTTGCCTCTACACTGTGCAAATGCTTACAGTATTCACAGTTTGACTGCAAGTGAACTGAAGCAGATGTGTTACAACTGGACTCTTGGATAGCTCGGATCTAAGGTCTTGAGGATGCAAGCCATCCAATATGTCTAACTGAGCTCCATTGCCTATTCATGAGGCCGAAGAGACTTTAAATGTCAATTGGCAGTGTTTTCCATTCATTAGTTATATAAGAGAGAGAGAAAGTATCTAGGGCAGAGTGGCCATAACATGGCTTTGAGAGTGTGCATGGCCTCCAAAAGCCTTTGTGGCCCTCAACACATCTAGACTAGTTGTTGCTGCTTCTGTGTGCCTTGAAGTCATTTCTGACTTATGGCGATCCTACCATGGGGTTTTCTTGGCATGATTTGCTCAGAGAGGGGTTTGCCATTGCCTACCACTAAGGCCAAAAGTGTGTGACTTGCCCAAGATCACCCACTGAATTTCCATGAGTGAGGAGAATTCATATCTTGGTCTCCTGTATTACAACTCTATTTGTACTGCTCTCTTATTTTTTTAGGGAGGGGGGAGAATTGTCACTCTTGGAAGCCTCCAGGGATGGCAATTCACAATTGAAACAAGTTTCAGCCTCACACACCCACAGGGCTGTTTAACTTTTTAATTTAAAAATGGCAGAAATTCTGGATCACACTGGCTGAAGAAAAAACTCCACCAAGAATTTAGCAAGAAAGGTACATAGGTTGAGTCTCCCTTATCCAAAATGCTTAGAACCAGAAGTGTTTTGGATTTTGGAGTTTTTCAGATTTTGGAATATTTCACTTACATAATGATCTCTTGGAGATGGGATCCAAATCTAAAGATGAAATTCATTTATGTTTCACACATACTTTATACACATATTGCCACTCTGCCCTAGATACTTTCTCTCTCTCTCACTGTGCATAAGGGGGGGAGGAGGGATTGATATTGTTCTGTCTTGGCTGTATTTTTATCATCTTTACTGTTCACCGCCTAGATTGGTTTTCCACTGGGGCGGTATATAAATAAATAAAATTATAATATATATTAATTATATTATTATATTACATAGCTTCAAGGTAAATTTATACACAATATTTTTAATCATTTTGTGCATGAAACAAATTTTGTATACATTGAACCATCAGTAAGCAAAGGTGCAACTATTGCAGCCACCCATGCGGACAATTTTGGATTTTGGAATATTTTGAATTTTGGAATTCCAGCTAAGGGAGACTCAACACACAAACATACAATAAGATACTTTTTTATCATGATTTTTTTATAGTTTGATGATTTACTAAGGCTTGGTGCTGAAAAATGGTACCAAGCCTGAGTTTTTCAGCAAACTGTCTTTCAAAGAATATTAAGTACCTCATAAGACTATGAATCCCAGGTTTCTATAGAACAGAACCATAATGGTGAAAGTGCAATCAAATTGATAATGATTGTATTATGTAGATTTTCTCTCTCTGTGTGTGTGTGTGTGTTCAGGCCATGCCTCTGAATTAAATTTGTGTCCCTCTGGTTAATTGGCAGTTGTATGTGCAAAAATATTTTGAGTAATAAAGGTGCACAAGGTAAGTGGAGTTGTTTCAGGGGAAAGGTCCTAATAAATCTAGCATCCACTGAAGTATATATATATATATATATATATATATATATATATACACACACACACACACACACACACACACTGTGCATATTTATAATTCCTTGATTAAAACCCTTTAGTCTTCTCTGCTGCTTTCCAAAACTTGGATGCACATCTTCTTCAAATCAGAGGGTTGTTTTTTTAACCTCCTGTTAATTTACTCATATTATCATTTTTTAAAAAATGGCTTTTTTATTGGCAGTGAATATTTTGTTCAGTTTTACCTCTCTCCCTTTCTATGAATTTAACTTGGAGATAGCCAAAGTTGGTTTAGTCAATTCTTCTTCCTCGTTTTGGGATGTCTTCACCTTTAGCTGTACAAGAACATATGAGGATCTTTTCCTTTTATCATTGTTGCTATGTCCTGTCTTTATTCTGATCTGTTTTGCTTTGTTTTCTCTGCCTATTCAAATGAAACCTTGCTCTGTTTGCTGTTGGGAGTTTTGTCCCTTTGAGGTTACTTACATGGCAGATGTATTGCCAATCCTCTTATTGTACCGATATTGATCCCACCTCTCCAGTAATGAACTGTAACAGCTACTCTATTACTCTTCAGCACCTGATTGGCTGAGGATAATATGAAATTAGCTGGCATGCATTGGGCCTGTCAGTATCGATTCCACTATCCAGATTACTTGTTACAAAAGAATAGAGCTGTCTGTGCCATAATTGAACAAGTTAACTCCTTGTCTCATAAAATGTAAGCCTATATTGATTGCCTACTGTAGTATGCAGCAGGAAAGTTGTAATGGTATTTAATCGCCATGGTGTTTGCGAGGAACCTCCCCTTTATCCCCCGCTGCTGTTGTCATCTTTGAGAACCAGGTGGCATCTGTTTGGGAGAAACCTCAATGCTCCCTTGCCAACTGGAACATTGCCTGGAATAAATGCATAAGGCATTGCTTGCCACTGATCGGAAACAACCTCTTGCTATGACCCTGCTGCTCATCTTATCATCAATGGCTCTAGCATTGTGGGAGAAGGTGGGGGGGGGGGGAGAATGGACCAGCTTGTGTGCATTTGTTTTCGAATACTAAAAATTCCCAGTGACTGAGGCTGCAACAACAAAAGAGCCTAGCCCATTTCTGACTGTGTCAAATACTCTGTGACAGAGATCTGACATTGGGGTTGCCTGGTGTATATCACCACATGTGAAGTTACATATTCATTGTGTGATGCGATCTTGTCATGGAAAGACAATGTTGCACAACCAAATATGCATGAATAGCCAGTGGTGAAACTGGTTGTACACACACATCCATATGTGGGTCACATTATATGACATGCACAGAGGTATCACCAGCTGGGGCTCTGCTGCATTAAATTAGTCATTCCTTCATGGGAGAATGAATAATTTGATCAGTTGCCTCCCAGCTGTCAGACACCTTTGAAAACTCAGAGTTCCTGAGGTCTGGGGGAAAGGAGAGAAAGGAACAGGCCTGTGGGAGAGATACCCTTGGTATGCCACAACACATCACCAGGAGGTGGGAAGCCAGATGAGGATCTGGAGGCTGTAGTCCACCAAGGTCTTATTCTGGCACTCTCCCTGCCTGCTTTCTATATCACATGACATCAGAAAGGGTGGGGGTAAGTGAGGTGAGGATTGTGTGGCTATATCCTTACCATCTGAATTTTGTTCACTGGTTCTTATTGGTGTCATCATCATGTACCAGCTATCAGAACACAACCCATAATGATGATCCTCCTTGCTGGGTTCCCTCTCCTATTGACTCACATTTTGGGGGCAGGAAATTGATGGGTAGTCCAAAATTTTGGATTGCCAGCTTTGTCTAATGATTTGAGCGTTGGACTACAACTCTGAAGACCAGGGTTCAGTTCCCCATTTGACCATGCAAACTGACCAGATGACCATGGAGAAGTCACACTGTCTCAATCTCAGAGGGAGGCACTGGCAATGGCAAACCCCCTCTGAACAATTTTTGCCAAGGAAACCCCATGATAGAAAATCAATTCATCTGAGATGTGCTGGAAAAGAGTGTTGAAGATACCATGGATGACCAAAAAGACAATCAAGATCAAGCCAGAACTCTCCCTAGAAGCCAAGATGACTAATATGATGCTGTCATACTTCTGTCCTATCATAAAAAGGCAGAACTCACTAGAGAAGACAATAATGCTAGAAAAGGTAGGGGGCAATAGAAAGAGAGGAAGACCACATACCAGATACTGTTAATACCTCAATTTTGTCTGGATTCAGTTTCAATCTGTTTTTCCTCATCCAGTCTATTACCACTTTAAGACCTTCATTGAGAGGTGAGACACCATCTGAAGTCAAAGCTGTAGACCAGAACATGGAGAAATATATCTGGGTATCATCAGCATACTGATAACACCCCACTCCATGTCTTTGAATGATCTCCCCCAGTGGCTTCGTATATATGTTGAATAGCATAGGGGATAGGATGGTGCCCTGAAGGATGCCACAATTAAGTTCATTTTTAGATAAATTAAATTACATTTATAGATAAATAAAATAAAATAAATAGATGCTCCTAATGTTATCACTTTAAAAGAAGAATATCAGATGCTTTGTTTTGTTATGAAGCTGACCAATCTGACTGACCCATTCCTAAGTTAACTCTTTCAGCTTATAGCAATGGTTGTGATGATGGGCATTATTATTTTTTTCCCTATGGAAGTCTTAGAACTAGAATGTTAGTCTTTAGTCAATAAACAAAGATGAAAAATTAAATAGTACATAAACTGATGTAGGTATATAAATATTTATTTAAATATAAGGATATTAATACTTACACACATATATATATATATATATATATATATATTATAAACACACTTTTATTCAGAGCTGCTGGAGAAGATGGAAGATGAAATGTCTCAGCATTCAGTTCGAAATATTTCCAATTTGTTACTTGCTTTGATGCTTAGATGTCTGTATATGTCATGAATACAATTTCAAAGACAGGAAGGAGGGAAAACCTTCCCCAAGCCATGTTTTAATAGATATTTTTTTTCAAATACTACAATGGCTCTTTTTTGTAAACTTCTCCAACACTATTTAATATTTAAGGAAAACCGTAACAACCCTGTAGCTTGGCAAATTCAACAGAACATGCTTCGCTTTGTAAGTGACATTTTAAAAAGTGTGTTTTCTCCATTGTGTCTAGATTTCCTTCATTCCCCATCTTCTAATTTTCTGCAAAAGTGTTTCCAATTCCTCTCAAGAGCCAAGTCGAACTTCTGCCTATTGTGGTTGCTCAGATCTACATCCAATTGTATACCTAATAACCTTGTCCCTAAGCAGATGAGTATTTATTTCAGTCAGTTACCCTTTATAATTACTATATTGAACCTAGTTGTCTATAAAATTGATGGTTTGCTTATACAGTTTACCCAAATAGTTCATTAGGGGTTAAACAAAATGAAATCCCATTTGCAGGGCGTATAATAAATTGTTTCATCTGTGAATTTAGCTGTTCTCCCTAATGCAGACATGGATGTTACAGTGGTTCTCCCTTGATAGGGTTATGGGTTAATGAAATGCTTTTTCTGTTGCTTATTTTCCTCTCTTCTGTGCTGAGTGATAAGTAGCTAACCAACGAAGCTTGTAATTGCAATCTTACAGAAACCGGCCCGATCTGTATATAAATCTCACCATCCAATTACAAGATGTAATAATTTTGCACTCAAGCTGGTAATGAGGTCTAATACTCGCACACGTGATAATCCCCTCTGGATGCTGGCTTGATCAGATGTTGGCTTTGTAATTAGACGGGCAGAAAATCATTATTTCATGTTCAGGAAAAAAAATTAGGTTGGTGGGAAGTTAATTTTCTCTCCGCTCTCTGAAGCGTAGACAAGAATTTAATGATTTAATCATGATTGTTAGCTCTTTTGCAATCAATTTGTAATGATTGTGTAGAAACTCTCTTCAAGGAAAGCTGCATCAGGGAGGAGCCAGCAAACAGCCGACTTGGAGGGTTGATTATAAACAGTATTGCATGACTCCCAATCCCATTAAAATGATCTTTGTGATGACGTACTAAGCTTCGCAGTGTGGCTGAGTAAGCTTGAGAGGTGACCTGAGCTGTGATCTCAGTGAGATTCCTGCCTCCACCTTCCCTTAAATAAACTGCAGGTTTCCCTTGAAAAGTTAGGCAATTGTACTAAACATCTAATACTTAAGGGGCTAAAGATTCATCTTGATAGTATCCTTAGGTCAAAAATCTTTACTCCTCAATGAAATTTATTTTTTCACTATGTGATTATCAAATCAGATATCTAATTATATACTCTGAAAGGAAGATTAGGAATTTAGGAATTCCACAGAAGGAATTATATTTGCAATGTCCTTTGTCTAAGCTTGAACAAAACATTGCCATTCAAATTCTACAGTTTATGTTTCCATTTCTCCCTCCTCCCCTCTCTCTGTTGTTCTTTCAAATAACATTGATTGCTTCTCTTTTGTCTTCCATGCATATTTTTATGCATGCATGCTTTCCGTACATTTGATTGTCTCATGGCTTCAACAGACAGACATTCTTCTTGGCTATTCTTAATTTGTTCTCAGTTACATCAAAGCGTGAGCTACGTAGTCTTAATTTTTCCAAAATCTTGATCACTCTCTTATATATGCTCACAATTTTTAAAAGGCCATGAAGATATTGTGGGATTCCAAATGGTCTGAAATGCTGTGGATGCAAAATTATGAAGACGGTTAATGTATAGCACTGAAAACCTACCTTTCTCTCCTTCCTTCCTTCTTGAATGTATGGATATACATTTACTTGAAAACTGGGGAGCTTGGTAGGTATATCAACTATGTCAGCTGCTATGTTTTTATGGAGGCCTAGTTGAAATCATTAACAACCTGTTCTAACAAAATTGAGATCGTTCTTTATGCCTAGTTGAAAATGGGGATGTCTTAAAGGCCACATTCATAATCTAAATTTGAACATACTGATCAAATGTTTCCATGTGTAGAATATATTTAGCACTAGGAGATCTTGTGAGAAGTACATGTATGCTTCTGAGCCTCATAATTATCATTTCCATTGTGTGTTTCCCAGTGTTTTCAGTTGGATTCACTGTATAGTTTTTATAGAATTGTGGTCTCCCAATGTTTTCCAGCCAGTGATCAATACTGTTGGAAGGGTTATGAAATGTTTGGTGGATGTTTACCAAAGTCCAACAAAATGTGAGTTCTTGAATATGGTTGCAGATTATTGTCAAGAATTGTTCTATGTGAGATTATAGAAATCTTCTAATCCTATGCTCTTCTCTCATTTTGAACCAAATGGCATAGATCCCAGCATAAAGACCTCATGAAGCTATTGTATAGAAGAACAAATGTATGTCAAACTTCTACTGAGAAGCCTCTCCAGCAAGCTATTGGATTGATAACAATTGATGAGATGATGGCTATATATAGATTTAGTCCAGAATCCTGCCAAGGCACTGTGAGAGCATTATGCAAGCCACCTTGATTGCTTTGGCAAAAGGTGGGATATAAGAATAAAGTTATTATTATTATTATTATTATTATTATTATTATTATTATTAACATAGTAGCACAAGCACTTGTGATTTCTCAGAAGTTTTGTAACTTCAGTCCCTTGATCAGACAGCCATTCCACAAATGGCTCATGCCCAGGCTCTTTGAAGGACCATATCTTCTCATATAAACCTGCCTGAGCTTTAAGATCCACAGGGAAGGCCCTTCTCTCCATCTCACCACCTTCACAGGGATGTTTGGTGGGCATGCTGAAGAAGGCCTTCTCTGTTGTTGCTCCCACATTTTGGAACTCCCTCACTATGGAAGTTAGGATGGCTCCATCTTTGTTTTCATTTCTACAGCAGATTAAGACCTTTATTTTTCCAGAAAGTCTTTGGAAACTGATTTGCTACAAAATAATTTTTATGGTGCTGTACTGTTTTCAATATTTGTTTTAAAGTAAGATTTTAAATGTTTTAAATCATTTTGTTATTTAATACTGTTTAATATTGATTTTGAATTTTTTTTTAAAAAAAAGAGAAACCCTCTGTTTTATGGTATTTTCTGCTTTTTTGTAAACCAACTTGAGACAAAGGAGGGATATGAATAAAGGGATGGATGGATGGATGGAAAGATGGACAGATGGATGGACAAACGAACCATATCCCCCTCTCCTACTTTTGCCTTGGAAGGTGAGGAGTTAATCAACCATTGCACAATTGATAACTTCAGTACTTTGCCACCTATTGTACAATTGGTTAACACAACCATGGGTATTTATTTATTTAATAATAATAATAATAATAATAATAATAATAAATATCCCACTTTCCATCTAAAAATCTCTAGACAGTGTACAAAAAATCAGCTTGAACAATTAAGAACAATCTAAACAATAATAAAAAAAAAATAAAAGGCTAAAAAACATATATGAGAGCTTGTGTGGTATAGTGGTTTGAATGCTGGACTACGACTCTGGAGATGAGGGTTTTGTTCCCAGTTTGGATTTGTGTATGAGGAATTGTGTAAAACCAGTTTAGGGCCCCAGGGACTTCAGTAGACAGCAATGTGTTCACTTGGATCCAGAGTGGCATTAACATTGACATCAGTTGGGCCTCTAAGGGAAGGGTATTCCATAACTGTGGTGCCACAGTAAAGAAGGCTCTCAGTGTTCTTCCAGGCACTCAACAGTTCAGCTATGCCAATGTATATTTAAGCCAGCATGTCATAGTGGTTTGAGCATCGGACTACCACTCTGGAGATCAGGATTCAATTCCACGCTCTGTGATGTAAACCCACCAGGTGAACCAGGATGAGCTGCATACTCTTACCCCAGAAAACCCTATGATAGGTTTGACTTAGACTCATCATTGGAAATGACTTGAAGGCACACAACAACAACAAAACTGAATTAGATCTTGGCCATCTCTTTTAAAAAAATGAAACAGGCAGGGAATCCCAATATGAAGGCAATATTATGACACTGCACTTTCCATTTATCTCCTGTGTGGAGGCTTTCCTCTGATCCCATTCTAATGAAATGCAAACACATATTTTCCTCTTCCTTTATAGTCAAGTTCTCCGCTCTTGGATATTTTTATTTATTTATTTATTTATTTATTTATTTATTTTGGATCTCCTTTCACAGAAGCACACCAGCAGTTCACTCCTAAATTGGCTGGGTTGGACCCTGTCTTCAAGGCATCTTTGAAGATTTTTATTTTTATTTTTTCCTCATTTACTGGTTGCCGACTTGAGTCAAGCCTCGGATTCTCCTAATCGGTCCATTCTGGCATCATCCCATTGCCTCCAAAGCCTTTTTTCATGCCTATTTAATGCCTCAGAGGTACTTTCAAGTGGTCTTTGATAAATCATTGTAAGTGTTATCCTGGGCGCTCAATGGCTGTACCTGCTTGAGAGTCTCTTTCCCCGTTCCCAAGGCAGCTGTTCCCTCTTGCCTTATTTTACCAGTGACAGTAATTCATTCCACTTGAGCTGACTAGCTTATTTCACATTTATTTGCACATTATGAGCAATGTCACTCTACTTACCCTCCAGACAGTAAATGGTTTTGGATATGGGTGTGTGTATATGCACATACAGTAGTAACAAATATTAATCAAAAGGATAGGAACTCCCCTTTAAAAAAAACCCAAAAAATAAAAGAAAAATTGAAGGTTTGCATTTGAGATCCAAAAAAAAACAAAACAAAAAACACATACAATGAATAAATAATAGCTTGGAATTAGCTCTCTCATCTAGTGTATGCAAAAATCAAGGTGCAGCATAAACCAGTATTATTCCCTTGAGAAAAGCAGTGGGCTCATTCTTCCTCTCCCTCCCTCTCTTCCTCCACCAGCCAGTTTAGCTTCCTCAGTGCAGAGTTAAATAAAATATTACCCCATCAGGTCAAGAAAATAATTAGTCCTGCATTATTGCCTCCCTCCTCAGCAATCAAACTTGACCCATATGTATTATGCATGGTTGGTACCTTATACCTCAGGAGAGAAAAAAAAGGTGGAACGGAGAGAAAGGAAGATGCATAAAGAATACGTGGCTGGATAACTTGGTCTGAAACACAATGCCTCCAGAGAAAAAGGAAACTATAAAATTCCTCCATTTTCTCTAAGATCGAGATTCAACTTCACTATGGCAATTCTCGTGAGAACAGCACTGGTTTTGCAACTGAATGTGTGAAAATGAAAATTGAAGACAACAAATTACAAGGTATGGGGGAAAATGTCTTGTTACCAAAGTAGAGATGATGTAAAAAAGTTTTCTTACTTTCACCTATAGATGTAAAGGTTCACGAAACAAATTAATTTCCCACCCTCCTCCCTTCCAAGAACAGAATGGGTTGAGGATTTCTAGACTTTCATATCTTTACTTCCACATGTGTATATGGAATGGGCCTTCAAGTTGCCTGTTGACATATGGTGACCCCATGAATTTCATAGGGTTTTCTTAGGCAGGGAATACTCATAGGTGGTTTTGCCAGTTCCTTCCTCTGAAATATAGCCTACAGCTCCTGGCATTCATTGGTGGTCTCCCACCCAAGTACTAAGCAGGGCTGACCCTGCTTACCTTCAAGATTAGATTGGATCTGGGGACAGAGAAAGGGAGAGTAAGATGGCAGAACCAGCAAAGATCAAAATCCTACACTGTACCAGTATTGTGTAAATCTACAGTCAGGTGGGGAAGCAAAGCATTGCTGCCCTTTAAGAATTCTTGAATTTTTTGTTCATTCCCCAAACTTCTAACATTGCAAAGAATGAGAGATTGCAAATTGTTCAAACCTAGAACTCTTACATTTGCTATGTTTCCTTCCCCTTTTTACCTTTACCAGCCCTTTCCCCCACTCCCTTTGGATGCCTAAATTGTATTTTTAAATGCTCAACTGAAGTTTTCAGTTACTGAAATATTAGAAATCTGGGGACTGGAGGAAATTTCATTTTGGGGGACAGAATTCTTATTTTGCCCCCCCCCCTATAGTTGCACATCTAGTTATGGACCAAGATAGGCAGACGTTTTTAGCTGTATTTGAACTATGTGGAATTTTCTTAAGGTTAGTACAAATGACCTTACAAAGTACAAAAGGATAAGTGGGAATGAAAGTCTACCACTCTCTCACTCTCTCTTTTATTTTTTGACAAGATGTAAGTTCAGACCATTCCATTACCTTATCCCTGCAAACCACTGAAGGGAACATTAATGTTCTCATTCAGTCCTGTTCTCTTTTACCTATTCATCAAAAAATGTGGCTTTTGTGCATTTTTCATGACGAGAATCAACATTACCCATGTTAATCAAGACAAAAACTGCCTTTCTTTTCATGGAACTCAAATATGTAGAGACATTTCCCCTTTGATGTTTTGGAAGCAAAACAATATACATTTGAATGTGAATAAAAGCCATTCCTTTAAGAAAAGATCCTCCATGTCATTTTTGATCAAATTCAAGTGTGTCCTTTTGCAAAGCATTCTTTTAGAAAATAATAATAAATGAAAACATTAGAGAAGCTAGAGAATAACCATTGTGGTTTGGTGGCTTAAGTATTGGGATAGAACTCCAGGAAGCCAGGGTTCAAATCCTCGCTCAACCATGGAAACCCATTGGGTCACCTTGAGCAAGTCAAACTCTCTCAGCTGCAGAGGAAGGCAATGGCAAGCTTGCTCGAAACAAATATTGCCAAGAAAGCAGGGAGCCATTATGGTATAGTAGTTTGAGTGTTGGACTAGAAGTCCAGGAGAGCAGAGTTCAAATTCCACTCAGCCATGGAAATCTAATGAGTGACCTTTGGCAAGTAGCTCACTCTCAACCTCAGGGGAAGGCAATGGTAAATCTCCTTAGAATAAATCTTGCCAAGAAAATGCTATACCTTTATGGTTGTGTGCCTTCAAATCAACTTATAACAACCCGAGAGCAAATCTATCATGGGGTTATTTTTTTGGGGGGGGGGGAGTAAGATTATTCAGTGGAGGTTTGCAATTGCCTTTCCCTAAGACTGAGAGAGTTTGACTTGCCCTAGATCTCTCAGTGGGTTTCCATCCTGGAAAACAACAAGAAGGTAACTAAAAAACCCTCAATATCATATTAGCTATAACTGGTTGTACAAAATGCTCATTAATATGGAAAATACAAGTTCAGAAAACAAGGTTTCCTAAAGGAACAACAAATCAACTAGGAAATATTTCCACTGATGACCTAAAGTCTTATTGTTCAAATAGAACATTTACTAGTTGTTGTTTTTTTAATTTTATTGTGTTAAAAACAAAATTCATACATTTTCTTGTTTCCAAGTTTTGGAGGATTAGGGATTTCTGACTACTTTTTGAATGTTGTTGCTGTTGCTGATGAAGAAGAAGATGATGACTTCCCTTCTGATACTTTCAATACTTTTTGACCATAATGAGAAATCTAGGGTTTTACCATCTAAATTCAAGTGTCTAGAGGACAACAGAATTTAAAATACAACAACAGTGAAATCAATGTGTGGTGGGGTTTTTTTCCCTTTTGGAAAAGCAAACAAACAATCTAAGCTGAACTAGAACTGATGAAAATGTATATCGTATTACCAGGAGGGGGGTGGATTTCTTTGACTGAAGAAATTTCTTTGCTACCGTGGGGTGGACTTCAGTGACCAACATTAATAACCCCATCTCTCTTAACCTGTGCACTCTATAGTTCTCTTGACTTGGGGAGAAAACATTGCAGAAATCCACAGGGTAAACCAGGAATGTACTCAAGCGGTCTCGGTGAAATCAAATATGTTTGGGAATGGTTTTTTAAAAGGAAGGAAAGCACACTCTGCTATCTCATTAAAATAGGTCTGAGCAAGGGAGGTGTCTATGTATGCGGCCCATTTATAAATAATTGAGAAAGCCGGTGCTTCTTGAGACCCTCCAAGTCAAATACAGCAAAACCTTCTATTCATTGGACTTCATAGGTCACAAGTTGAACCAGAGCATCTAGAATATTGGAATGGTCTTCAGGTGCATGGGCCGTCATTCAACCCATATGTAGTTTGAAGTAGACATTGTGAAAGCCACTAAAGGACTTCTGTTTCATCCTGCATTTCCTATATCTTTGGCAGAGCCTTAGTATCTGGCTTCCAATTTACATTTTGAAAAGTTCCAGTTGTGCACCCCTTTATTCAACATTATTCAACCTTCTCTCTAAATGCTCTTAATGCTTTCACAAACGTTCATCAGATTTACATTTCAGAGCTAATGAAAACATTACACCTGTTTAGGTGTAATGAGTAACATATTCTAGTTATTTTTTAAAGTTATTTTAAAGGACTTGTTGGTCAGACATTTTGAGGCCCTGTCTGCATAGGCCAAATAAACTGGGCTGCGATTAGGTGAGCCATGGCAGCTAAAGTGGTGTCAAACTGCATTATTTCTGCAGTGCAGATGCAACTTATGTTGTCTGAGGCATCCCTGGGGATATCACAGGAACTCTCCAAAGACTCTGAGGACTGTATGTGGCCCACAGGATAAAATTTCCCACTCCTGAAATAAAAGACCAAATTAAATCTTTGACCTCACTAATGGTTAATTAAACTTGTTAAGGTCAAATCTTCTAGTCTCTGATTGTTGTTGTTTTGTGCCTTCAAGTAGTTTCCGACTCATGGTGATCCTAAAGTGAACCTGTCTTGGGGTTTTTGTGGCATGTTTCTCCAGAGGGGGTTTGCCATTGCCATCCTCTGAGGCTGACAGAGTGTGACCTGGCCAAGGTCACCCAGTGGGTTTCCATGGCCGAGCCTAGATTCAAATCCTGGCCTCCAGTCATAGCCCAATGCTCAAGTCACTACACCATGTTGGCTCTCTCCCCACATCCTCTATTCATATAAGAAATTTTTAATACAGCCTGAACATGGATTCTTTGTAGCTCATTTGTGTTCCTGTGGTACACAGCATTATCTTTTTCTCAAAGTTATAAGATCACCATAAATTCAATATGTCTGTGGTGTGTCAAATTATTACCTTACAACCCCCTGTTGTAATTACACAACTTTATTTGTTTCATTTATGATCAGCAGGGTTTATTAATGGCATTCCTGATTGGTTGGGGTGAGGATTTATAAATGTGCTTTAAAATGTTAACGTCTTCCTCTGCTTTGCTCAGGCTGATCCAATGGCTAAATCAATGGCTCAGGCAATGCCAATGGCACTGGGATCAATAAGCATATAAAATTTATTGTATGCTCTCACTGGGCAACATTAGATTGTGAGGTTTATGAATGTTTTTCTCCTTCTGATGCTCTGAGTTCCCTTTGGCCTGAAACATGCATTCTAATATCACGAAGTCTCTGCATGAGATTAAAATTTCAAGAGCTAAAAACTGAGTATGTACAACTTTCCATATCAAAAAACATTTGAACAAATCCTGTTATTAGTCCCAACCCAAGTATGCCTGCTGAATCAATTGAATCTGCCAACAATCATGAAAATTGATTCAATGAGTCTACTCTAGTTGGGATTAACCAGTAGGATTCAGGCCATTGATACCAACTGTATACTTGATTTTTTACACTGATAACAATTATAACTAGTTATCATTTGGATCCCTCACCCATACAGACAATATTGATTTCATAGTGAGCTCCTCTGGGTCTTTGCATCTAGTTGTTGTGTGCCCTTCAAGTCATTTCCAACTTATAGTGACTCTAAGGTTTACCTATCATGAGATTTTCTTGGCAAGATTTGTTCAGAAGAGGTTTGTCATTGCCTTCCCCTAGGGCTGAGAACATGTGACTTGCCCAAAGTTATCCAATTTCATGGCTGAACCAGGAATTGAACCCTGGTCTCCAGAGTCGTAGTCCAGCACCCAAACCACTATGCCACATTTGCATCTAAGCATGTTTTTGTTGTTGTTCTTATCTGCCTTCAAGTTGACTGATGCTGTATCTGCCCTGCAGAAATAATGGAGTTCATCACCACTTTAATGGCCATGGCAAAACTATGGAATTCTGGGATTTGTAGTTTTGCGAGTTCAAAAGTTTAGCTAGAGAAGGCTAAAGATCTTGCAAAGCTACAAATCCTAGGATTCTATAGGATGGCACTACAGCACTCAAAGTGATATCAAAATGCATCATTTCTACAGTGCAGATGCACCCAGTGTTTCCTAATTCCAGCTGAGATGGGGGCCCATCCCATTGAAATTCCTTAGCAGCTATATCAGTCAACAGCATCAGAATTTAGAAGGAGAGGAACCATCATCTGCAGTCAGAGGCCTCATCTATATGTAACTCATCTGCATCCTTTCATTGAACACTACAGGGTGACTTATGACATCTCGGGCCATAAATAGAGATGTTATTTCACACACCTTTTAACACTGATATAATTCCAAAGAGAAGCTCTTCCTGATGATATATCAGAAAATTGGGCAAATATTCTAGTGACGTATGGTGCCAGAGACATTCATGCCATAAGACTTTTGTGGCCCATACCTGACCTCATAGAGAGAAGCTTACTTTCTTGGAACGCTTCAGTTGCATTTGCCTTCTTCGTTACCATTCTGTTTATGTCAGACAACACACCCTAGATAAGACATTGTTCAAACAAGGATGGCAGGAATGTAGAACACAGTAAAGATTAGTCTGTTGATGGAACTTAGTTGCAAAACAATGGGGATCTCCTGTCCAGGATGTACCAGTAAGTAGTCTACAAAGTAATAATTTAGAAACATTAGCATTATGCAATTGTCATCTCTTGTTAGGATGTTGCTGTGGCTTCCAAGTCTGTGCACTTCGGCACCAGCACATATGCCAGTCTTTAAAGAGCCTTTTGTGGGATATTTGTCACAAACAACCAGGACTAAAAAGCTTGAGGGCATGCAATAAACATGCCTTTGCATTAAAAATAAATTGGGAAGGAATTTCAAGCCTTGCTCTTTGTCTTAGAGGAAAGCACAAACTTATTTTATTTTGGTAGTTTCCTGAATTAAGAACTCCAGCTCTCAGGCTAGGCATCTTTAGAGATGCAGACAGAACTTCTCCTTGAAATGTCAAGGGTAAGGGAAAGATTGTATGCTCTTAGTGCATTTACCCATGTGTGCCTGTGCGTATGTGCTCTCTATATCCCCATAACTCCCATCCAGACGGGAAAAAGCAAACATTTTAGAACAATAACTCCTTGCTTCAGTTGTCTGACATATGGTACCACATAATCTGCATTTCAGTCTGACACTGCCAAAAAATCAGCAGTCTTCAGTGCAAAATGGATGCACAGCACTCCAACAAAATAGCTTTCTCCAGCGTGTATAAACAGGTGCCTAGCTTTGCAAAATCCTTATTTTTTATGCTAAATGCTTTATCTGTTCACTAGTTAATCTATAGGCTTTTCTTCTTCTCTCTATTCTTGTTATTTCTGGCTTGGTGTTCACCAGGTTTTTCTCAAGGCTATTGATTTCTCTGTGTCACTTAGGCGAACAATCCATTGGGTTTGCATTTTAATGGGAGATTTTCTAGTTTGGACCTCCTATAACCAAATAATTCACAGTTGGAAGTATATATGTTTCTGAGACCCTGGTGTCATTCTTCAGAGAAAAAACAACTGACTTCAAAAATAAGCAAACACTTTGAGAAAGTTTCTGAGGAAATGCATGTTTCAAAAATACACACAACAGCCTTGGTCAATTAAAGGTGTGTGTGTATATGTATGTGTGCTTTCAAATCACCTGGCAACTTATGAAGATCCTGTGAATTTCAATGGGGTTTTTTTGGGCAAGGAATGCTCAGAAGTGGTTTTTCCAGTTCTTCAATATAGCCTCTGGTATTCATTGGTGGTCTCCCATCCAAATACTAACCAGGGCTGACCCTCCTTAGCTTCCAAGATCAGGTGGGATATGGTCCATTTGGGGTATTATACCCTGGAAGAAAGAGACATAAAAAAATCATGAATTTGAAAAAAAAACCCTGTCTACAAAATAGATCATATTTTTGCAGCAAGATAGGCAAATGTCTATGAAGAAAAAAGAAGTTTAAAATTTGTTGTAGAAAGGTAGCTAATTAAAAACCTATGTTAACATAATACAGTTAGCTCTCTGTATCCACAGATTCTTTTTCTATGTATTCAACCATCCATGGCTTCAAAATATTGTGTGTGTGTGTGTATAAAAACAAATATTGAATTTGACATTTTATATAAGGGTCACCATTTGACTGTGCCGTTGTATTTAATGAAACTTGAACATCCATGTATTTCAGTATCCAAGGGGCATGGGGTCCTATACACAAACTCTAGTAGGTACCAAAGACCCACTGTAATAATAACAAAACTTTGTTACCCACCTCTCCTTGTTGATCAAGGTGAGGAACAACAACAAATAACACAACACATATAATACTATGTTTCTGGAAAGTAAATTTGTGCAAAAACACGGTTTTTTTTTCCCCCACACAAAAATACAATTTTCATGGAAGAAACTGATTTCCTGAAACACATGTGGAGGGTTGTGTGTGTGTGTAAAACACCCCTTTTTATACCCAAAAATCTCCCACATTTAATTCCAGAAACAGCATCCTTTGGTATAAAAAATGTGTTACATTTTTTTGCGCACAAAAAAATGTGTATTTCTGCACAAAATCATTTTGCAAAATACTTTGGGATGTGTGAATACAGGGCAAAAATTGCACAGATTTCTTGCTCCTGTGTTATTCAGCTGGCTGGGAACTCATATTCTTGGCTGGGAAACAACAAACAGTAAATATTCCCATGTCAATCTACCATTTGGTCTGTGCAGCTGAAACATTAACCCAGGGGTAGGCAACCTTTTTGAGCCGAGGTCTGGGTTGCTGTCCCTCAGATAATTGGGGGGCCGAAGCACCAAAATCAAACAAACAAATAAATAAATAAATATTAAAATTATTTTTTAAAAATAAAATAAAATATATATATATATATAATATGCATTCATACTCTCACACCCCCAGAAAAGGCATGGCAAAACCCCTGTGGAGATTTTGCCAAGAAAACCCCAAGAACAAGTAATAACAACAATAATCAATATCATCATGGCGGGCGGCGGCAGCGGTGGGGGGCAGTTGCAGTGGCGACGGCAAGACCAGCCTGGGCCCCGGACCTTAGGTTGCCTACCCCTGCATTAACCCCATAACTTGTATGAATTTTTTTCTACCTCTCCCATTTCATCCTAACTATCAAGCTTCCCTGGTAGTAAGATGCTTGACCACTTGCACAGATGCCTGTTTTGCCTCACTGACCTTCCTTTCTGGCCATCCTGTTGCACAGTAGCAGCTTTTTAAAACAGAAAGATTAAAGTAAATTTGTTCTCGGGTAAACTTACACCAAGCACAAGGAGCTGAAGGCACTTCTTCAAACCCATAATGACTGTGTGTCTCTCCAGTGCGGCTCACGTATCTCTGGAAATGACAAAGTGGTTTTGAAGCTTGCGAGAACATCAAAGGTTTTTAATGTTTGCTCAAGGTCTCCAACATATGGGAGGTGGTGTACAGGGAGCCTTTATGAAAGTCATGCTTGTTTGCCAACTGGAATGGATGAAACCAAAATTGGATCAAGATGCAGATGGAAAGACAGACTGTTCCCTGAGACAAAAGATTAAATTGGATTTCTCTTATTCAGCTTTTCTCCCCCTTTTCTTGCAGGCAACTGGGTGAGGAGGAGTAAAGAAATCCCTCAGAAGTAGACAATTGCACTTATGTATGATTAACACCCCTATCCAAAACATGTTAAAATGTTCCTCAAGTCCTGATGAAGCTACTGAGACTTAGGAAGACATTATATCTTGACTTCAAATGTGTAGCTGATGCCAAAAATGAGAACACCCACCCACCCCCATTAAATTCCTTTTCCCCAAACTGTAGTTTCTAGAATAAGTTGTCACTTTCCTGGCTCTTTGATGAACATTCTCCCTGCCCTCCAGCTTCAAGAAGTAAGTGGCAGCTTGTGCTATATGGAGTGGGACTGAGGCTGGTTCATCTTCAAATAAATATGTTATTTTTGAAGATCTTCTTGGAGTAAGGAGGGTATTAGAATTGGCAAGACACTCTACACCAGTTGAAGAAGAGATCAGGAAAGCCCTTCACAACATGTATAGGGTACTCTTTTTTACAGGTTGTGGTCTTCAGTCCTGGGATTTGTAGATTTACAACATCTTCTGCCTTCTCTGCCAAAGATTGTTGGGGCCTCCTAAAACTACAAATCCCAAGATTCAGTAGGATGGAGCCATGAGGGTTAAGGTGATGTCCAACTGCATTATTTCTACATTGTAGATGCACCCGTTGCTTCCTTTGACAATGGAATTAGTAAACAATTCCATGTTCTGTAGCATCCATGTCTGCTACAAGATTTACACTGAACTTTAAAAAAGCTATTCAACCTATTGAACTGGGTGGTTAGAGTTCATCACTTCAGATCTGACTTTTAAAGTTCAGGTGAAGACCCAGAATGGATTCACCGCCACGAGATCCCTCAGCTTCCACTGCCACACATTCTTTTTAAAAAAATCTGGCACTATTCATGATGATGTCCAAGAAGGACACATCACCCCTGCTGCATGGCAGAGGCAGTCTGAAGCCCAGCTTGGCATCCATGCCTGAATGATTCATTTCCCAAATATTTACAGAGAACCTCCCATGGAAAAGGAGATCTTGACTTGGCGGGGGGGGGGGGGGGGGGGGGAAGGAACCCTACTTAAAGAAGACATTTCGGTAGGGCTAAGTAATCCCATGTAACTTCCCTAGGGTGACCAGAGCCCACAACACCATTAAGTCTGGCTCAGTCAATCCAGTCTGAAAAGGTTCCTAGCACATATTTTACCATATTAATTCCAAATGCCCTTTTTTATTGCAATATAACAGGATTTACTTTAATTGAAATGGCCAGATGGAGTGTTTTATTTTTAGTCACTTTAGTATTGGTTCAGAACCCACTAAATTATTACACTGTCATTACTTTAATTTATGAAGACTATTTAACCAACCTGTGAATCTCTAAGAGTGATTTAATTTTATGATGGAAGATTCTTAGAATGTATATTTATCTCTCATGTGTGTGTCTTAACATCCCTCAAATTAAATACACTAAATATTATCTCTCTCTCTTTTTAAAAAGGATTTAATGTCTGGCATGAATTTTCACAGCTGGAGTTTTTAGTATTAATTCCTATATTTTGCAAATGACACAACATGTGTGTGTGTGTTAAAAAAGCACACACCCTGAAATATATCTTTGGCTTTGATTCTTGCTATCATCTAAGTTTCTTTGCTTGTTTTGCACAAACTAGTAGGAAAAATATACATGGAATGTGGGGTGGGAGTTAATATCTTAAATTCTTGGCAGAATGATGGGTTTCTTAATGCTTTGGAAATCCCCACTCAGGAATACTGCCCCTGCAAGGTTGTGTGGCTCTCCCTATTTTCCATGTCAAGCATTGTTTGGAAAATATATGGCCCAGGTGAGAATTCTGCAGCTCCAAGGCCAGATGCACAGGAAGGTGTGGTCCAGAAAAATAACTTTTCCAAGACATCAACTGTTTACATTAAGGGGGGGGGGGATTTCCCACATGTATTATCATCCAAACCTGAAAGTATCTATTCATTCTGACTCACAGAAAAAATAATATCTATCTGTATTTTGTCGATTTCTGATGTCCATTCACACATACAGTGGTGGTGAGGACTGAAAGACAGACAGATAACCTTGATGTATGTGCCTCTATGTGAGGAAGAGAGAGGACTTAAACAAAACTAATATATTTTGGGTCCTAGGTATTTTGAAAGAGCTGGGAGTAAATTTGAAAGGCATACCAAGTTAAGAGTCAATTTTGGTCCAATCTGTTGCAATTATCTTGTGGTTGGAGAGATACATTAGTCTAAAGTAGCTGAAAGGCTGCCCGAAGAGACCAGGTGTGGTTTTTATGGTTTACTGCTGCAATTTATCACAGCCTTCCTGGCCCTTCTCCCTTTCTCTCATATAACTCAATTAAAAGCATTTAATAGTTATGATAATTCATTCCCCAGGGATAAGAATAAAAGCAACTTTGGTTGAGGCAGCCATCCCATCTCACACTGATATATTCACTGGAAGTTGTATAATTGGGGGAGAGATGAAGTATTCTTGCATAACTAGGAAGAAGAAAAACTCTCTGACAAGGGATGATGGATGATCAAGCTTTCCAGTTAGGCCTCAGGGTCTGGCTTGCCTACTGTCTTGGGCTTAGCTTGCACTGTAGATGTTAAATGCACTGTCAGATTCATACTGAGGGCAAAACAGAGGAGCTGCTGACTAGCATGTCCCATGTGAAAAATTTGGGAAAGAGAGACATTTCAAATGTTGTCACACAGTTTCAACATGCTGTGTCATTTTTTCCGGTAAGCTTCCTCCATATTTCCAGATGGTACCCAGTCATTATGGGTTTGTGGTTCTGCCCTACATTAATGTTCTTTGTTGTATGTCATCCAAGAAAACATATGCAAAGAGAAATGGAATGTCTACTCTACATGACCAGTTGGCTGACTGGCTTCTAATTGCTTAGACAAAGTTGGGATCTTGGATTTCACTTCCTTTCCTTGAGGCTTAGCATTGGCTTTTTACTAGAGCCTTTTATACAGGGCCAGGACACCATGGGCCAAGCCCATTGTATCTTACCCCTGGTTCCCACCTTGGTCAGTCCCCAAGCCAACATGGCAATGGATGAGTATTTACATGTCTATCCACCCCTATGTCAGGGACCTGCTGCTTCTGCATATCCCATACCTGCCACCTCTATTGTGTCCATCCTGAAGCCCTCTGCCATGGCCCACAAGAGCAATTATGGAATGTCTGGCTATATCCCCATGGTCAAGTGCCACCTTCCAATATTAGAGGCTGCAGCAGGGGCCTTCGGGGTGGATGCACCCCAAAATGTCAGGTATGAGGCATGCAGGGCCATCTGGTCTGCCAACTGTCCCCACAAAGTTTCAAAGCACTACAGCAAACAGCCAATCTTTTTGGACTGGATTAAAGATCCCTTTGGGCCAGGACCTGTCCAAAATCACCAGATTGTATCTGGACTGGTAGATCCCAACCCGGAGCTAATGGCCTGTGCTGTCTGGGTAGCAGAAAACACGAGCCTTTTGGCCCATATGTACAGGCCCTCAGTTGTATTCCCTTCATTAATAGACTAAAGGGGCAGAATGGGATACAAAACTTCACCTTTCAATATTGGGAAGGGGATACATCTGGATAAATGGTTACAGGCAAGACAACATACATACAAATTTCCAAGGAGCCAAAACATCAGGGAAAACTACTATAAAATGGAGTTGAGATGGCATCTAACCCCGTCAAAATTAGCAAAAATATACAAAACTTACCAAGCTACATGCTGGAAATGCCAGAAGAAAATTGGCTCATGATTTCAAATGTGGTGGACATGTCCTGTAGTCGAACAATTCTGGAAACATCTGCACAACACAATATGCAAAATTCTTAACATATTTTATGAATTTGCCCCTGAGATATATCTGCTTAAAATTATTTACATAATCCAACAAAAGACAGGAACAAATACTCAAGAATTATCCTATACATGGTATCTTTGGCCAGAATACTTCTGGCGCAAAAATAGAAAATGGCAAAAGTTCCCACTATTGAAGAATGGATGTTAAAGATGATGGAAGCTATAGAGATGGATAAATTGTCAAAAGTAATAGACAAGGATGGCAGACTTTCTTAATATACTGTGAAAAATACCTGGAGTTATGAAAAATGAGATAATATAATATAAACATCAATATAACAACTTTAGTATATAATAATTTCTTAAGAGAACAGCAATAATCCAAAAAACTAAAGGACCATTAGATCGTAAATTAAAAGAAGTGGTAAATAATGAGCAATTATTTTGCACAATTTGGACAATGTAAAAGGAAGAAGAAAGAAAAATATTTGGTTGATCGGAATCTGTAAAGGTACATATGACAATATATAAGATCAAGATATAAAGTTACAATATTTTGATGTATAATATGGGAGTTGCGTGGTGAGAGGGGGAAAGAAAGAGAAAATAAAATTTGTAAGTACTTGTACTGAAATAAATTTTTTTAAAAAACTTCACCTTTCAACATCCATGCATCTGTTCACAAAGTTAACAAAGAACATTGCAGCCAGCACAGTTGTGCGATGGACAATCACAAGGTGTTAGTGTCCCCTCCTCTCTCTTTGTCCTCATCCCCTTCTCTGTTCTAAGCAACCTGATTTCTTGTTTCTTTTTTCCATTTCACCTGGTTCTCTTCTTGTTTCAGAGTTTACAGAAGTTGTGGAAACAAAACAATCCACCAGCATGTTAGCGTATTCTTATAATCTGTATACTTAGAATATCTTAAACATTACATTAAGTATTAGGTTTTCAATGATCACCTCAATAATTATTTAACCACCAAATTGAACAGGTCTGCATTATGATTGCTAAGCTGTTGGTATCGATGTATAGTTGGGATTATCACAAAATTGCAAAATGAGAGGGATGAAAATGATGTCCCTGGTCTATGAATTGCAATGAATTCAGACCTGCTATTTACTTAATTATTTGTTTTTCCTGTCAAAGTCATCCAAACCACTAAAAAAAAAAAAAAAAAAAAAAAAAAAAAAAAAAGCCCCACCAAGAGTTATTGAAGGAAATTCTAACTGTTTTCATGTGGTCATAAAGCTAGAAGAATAATTTCCTTTTTATACACATGTTCAGCACATTTGTCATGTTCTATCTTTGGGAACATTGTGGTGTGGCTTTAAAGGAATTGCTATGGGCACATAACCTACAATATTTCACAGATGAGAAATGGGGCAAGATCATTTATTTAGAACACCCATACAGGCTTCACCCACTTATCTGATGAGTTAGGGACCAGAGCACTGTCTGAAAGAGGAAACAGTTGAAAAGCCGAACACAATTTTGGTTTTTGTTTTAACTTACAAATGCATTTTGGTTGCTGATTACCCTAAATAATGCACCATATATCACTTTTGAATGCATGCAGAAGCTAAATAACATACTTTATATATACTAAAGCAAACTGAGCTTCTATAGGCAAGAAAAACTGATGAAAACCCACTGTTTTGACACTTGCAAATTGCATCCAAGTTCCATTAATACACTGAGCAAGACTTGTGACTGTGCATATCACAAGCTGTCCCAAGCAAGCCTCCATAGGCAAGAAGAACTGACAAAAGAGTGGACATTTCATTGAATTACTGGAACTTGTCTGAAATTTGCAAGTGTCTGAATAGCGGAATGTAAAAAACTGAGTCAACCAAAAATGGGAGGTGTCTGTAACTAGAGTCCCATAGAGACTAATAGGTCAGCATTAGAGAACATCTGGGCGTGCATGCATCAATTAACTGGCTTTGGATGGCTTCGTCTGCTGGCCACACCTGTTCAGAATATAATTCAATATTCCAATATGAAGAAAGTAGTGGGGAAACAGTTCTTGATTTGTAACATGTCTGAGCATTGGGAGTTAAACAAATCTATGTCTATACCGAGCCATTACAAATGATCGATGCTATCACTAAGAGGCCTTGTTTTCGGCTTCACTAAAGGGATCAGATAGTCTTCAGTAGCAAGAACAAGATTTAGAGTAAAAGAAAGAAGTTCTTAAGTCTACTTCCCAAAGCATCTGAAGAAGCAGACTGAAGTCTACAAAAGCTCATGCTGCCAACTTTTTTATTTCAGTTAATTTCAAAGGTGCTACAAGATCTCTCTGCATATTGATTCTACAAAATAACATGACTATATCTTTGAATTCTACCAAGATTTATAGTAAGGTTGAAAGGGCTGCTCTTGGATCTGTTCAGAATGAAATTGTAAAAACACAGCATATCATTTGTTGTTTTTTCAATACCACAAACTAGAACTAGAAATATGCCTTCACAATTACAGCCTAGCCTAGCTTTTGGCTTGAAGCCTAGCACTTCTTCATCATTCAATGAATTCATGCCAACCACACTGTTGGCAGAGAGGTACTGGTTCAGTTCCAGAGACCATACAGAACCTGGATGAGAGCATGCCTAATCAGAACTAATGCTACTGCCAACATATTGTTAATGCTAGTCTGGGCTCATGGGTTTTGGTCATGGATGTCACCAGCTCCATATTCTCAATCCATCAGAAACATCTAGCCCACTATTTGACTGGCAGTGGATCTTCAGGATTTTCTAGCTGTACCTGGTGAATCCTGCTGCTCCCTGATAGTATCTCATCCAAGTATTGACTGGGCCTGATGAAATTGTTTCATTGTGGTGTCATTCAGACTCCAGTTGTTCCATTGTTACAAGTAATGTTGACATCTGGCTCTCTAGTTCTGCTTGGATTTCATGTCTCCTTTGGTGGCACCATTGATCCCTCAGCCTCTTAGCCTGTGTTCAAGCCACTGCTAGCTCCTGGATGATAATGGATGTAGAGAAACTGTGAGTGGCAAGAATGAGTTGTCCAGTTCTTCCATAGTGCAGATGAATTTTTCAATGAACTAAATATCCTCATGTATTTTCCACCTATACCAGGGGTAGGCAACCTTTCCCCTTTAAGGGCCGAGGGACTTCAGCTCCCAGAAGCCTCAGCCATGTTGGTCAATAGTCCCATGTTGGCTAATAGCTCCTGGGATTCTGGGAGCTGAAGTCCCTCAGCCCTTAAAGGGGAAAGGTTGCCTACCCCTGACCTATACTAACCTCCCTTAGACTGATATTCCTAGGGATCACTCCTATTCTCACCACCTCTTTTTGTCCTTTCACTGCCCCAAAAAATGAAACTAATTTTGGATGCATCTACATCAGGGGTAGGCAACCTCTTTCCCCTTTAAGGGCCGAGGAACTTCAGCTCCCAGAATCCCAGGAGCTATTGGCCAACATGGGACTATTGGCCAACATGGCTGAGGCTTCTAGGAGCTGAAGTCCCTCGGCTCTTAAAGGGGAAAGGTTGCCTACCCCTGATCTACACTGTAGAAATAATGCAGTTTGACACCACTTTAAGTGCTGTAGCTCCCGTCTATGGAATCCTGGGATTTGTAGCTTCATAAGATCTTTATCCATCTCTGCCAATGTGTGCTAGTGCCTCACAAAACTGAAAATCCATGGATACTGGAGGATGGATCCATGATAGTTAAAGTGGTGTCAAACTTCATTATTTCTACAGTTTAGATGCACCCTTAGGCCTCTTCATATTCTAGGTTACTGTAGAGTAGCACCCTTAGAAAGTTTTCCTGTGTCTAATTGAGCTCCTATAATAAAAGTTTAGTTTATTTCTTATAGCCATTGATGTAAATACTCTGTAATTTTAGTAGCTAGCTGCTGCACTCATGCTCACTCTATTAAGGGAGAGATGATGCTTTTGGACCTGCCTCTGAATTACATCCAGTACAACCAAGATGTTCAGTGTAGGTACTCTTTAGGCTGAAAGCCTACTGAATGTTGGCAATATTTGACAAATTTATCTTTTTGGAGTACAACTCCAAAAATTCACAGACAGACAGACAGATAGACTGACAGGGGATTCTGAGAGATATAGTCCAAAAGGTAACTTTGCCAAGCTTTGGTGTTGAAAAATGTCCAGAAAAACAAATCTAGATTAGTTGTTCACTCCACTCAGCTATGGCACCAGAGCTTTCTAACAGAAAATTCTAAGTATCTCATCAAACTGCAAATCCCAAGATTCCAGAAGATAGAACTATGGCTGCTAAAATAGTATTGAACTGGTATAGTTGGATAGATATACTGTAAGGTATCCTAACTCCAAGCAGAATCCCTTGCCAGAACTCTTGTCAACCTACTGATGTTGGGAGGGAATTAAAGAAGTACAGCTGTTGCTTGAAACTGTCTGGTTACATGTCTCAAAGCATGCTTTGTTTGCTCCTCTGACAGTAACATTCAACAGATTGACAATTCTTTTTTAATGCAGATTTAAATAAGAGGGAAGTCACAAGAGTGTCACAAGTCAGAAGGGATTAGATATTTCTTTTGATGTTGAATAAGATGGGAAGGCCCAATTTCTTGTCCATGCCAAGCACTGAGTAATTAGGGAATTTGCAGAAAAATTGTAAGTTATTCCCAACCAGAGAAATATAACTGAGATTCCTCCCCACCACCACCACCCAACATTGCTGCTGCTGTTTTGTTGTTGTTGTATTTGTTCCTAGTCCTCCTGGGGTGATGTGGATATTCAAAGACAATCATGAACTTCTAGTCTAAGACAAACAAAGAATATAGGAAGAGCTGAGCTCAGCCAGGCTATCATCTACCTACAGTGGCCAAAGAGGTGTCTCTGGGAAATTCACAAGAACGTCCTACAAGAATCACCTGAAGGCAACAAACAAGATCTAGATATGATTCCAGGTCTAGGTTTTTGGTGATAGATGCAGTTGCAATGAAAAATTACACCAGTGTATGCCCTTGCTTTGTTGCTCTGGATGGAGATATTTGATCGCCTTCATCTACAGTGACCTGTCACCTTCACTGAATACTTTCTTGCTTGCAGAGCATCCCCATCACCACAGGAGGGCAGGAGGTGACCAGGCAACTGGATGCCCAAAAAAAACAGGCATCCTCTTGGACCTCCCAGGGCTTCTTAGAGGACCTTTGGAAGGATGATGTCATCGTCATGCCTCCAGCTGTAGGAACACAGCCAGACATAGCCATCTTCTATCCTCCTCCAGCCATCAAATGGTGGTGGCGGAGCAGTCAGTTAAATAGATTTAGGTCGCTTGCATGGGGAGAGACTGAAGGAGCATAAGAATGATTAATGGAGATGTATATCCTACCAGGTCCATATAGGATTTTGCCCATTAAGTTAAAATAGATACCATAAATGTATATACCTTTTTTACAGTAAAATTGAACACACACATTCCTTCCATTTTTAGATGCCCCCCTCCCAATTTTACTGGCAAACTGTGCAACATTTTTGGATGGCAGGGGTTTGGACTGGATGGCCCTTGTGATCTCTTCCAATTCTATGATTCTAAGTATTTTTTTTACTGTCTCCGAATGTGGAAAACCACCAAAAGTATGCAGAGTCTCTTCTAATTGCAGTAGAGGAGAGAGATAAAATTTTTGAAGTTTTTCATCTTCATGTATGAGAATTTACTTCCCTAGATCTAAGAGTATGTCACACCTAGGAAGACATGCTGAGCTCCATTGGTGTGACTTCACAAATGGAACAAGTCCTTACAGAAGCTAAAAAGTATAGTTGTATCACATGCAAGCTATTATGTTTGCCATGGTCCTACATCAAGGTTGTATAGTACCAGAGGTGTAGCTAGAGGAGGAGGAACAAAATGACCCCCCCCCAAAAAAAAAAGAGAATTCTGCCTTCCAAAATATTTTTTCCTTCTTACTCCAAATTACCAGCATTTCAATAACTTAGCATCCCCATTGCACATTTAGATATCAAATTCATGTATCCAAAGAAAATGAACAGGTGAGAACCCGCATGCCATAGTGGTTTGAATGTTGGACTATGACTTTGGAGACCAGGGTTCAATTCCCAGCTCTGCCATGAAAACCACTGGATCTTGGAAGGCTGCAGATTAAGGGGGGTTGCAGACTGCCAGAAATAGTGTGAATTCAGTCCACTTTTAGGGTTAGGGTTAGAGTTAGGGAACCATGGGAACTGTATTTTATTGTGGCATCAGAGTTGTCTGACAGAGAAGGCTCAATGTCTCAGAAAAATAACAGTTCCCATGATTCCCTAGCACTAACCCTAACCCTAAAAGTGGACTGAATTCACACTATTTCTGGCAGTCTGCAACCCCCCTAAAATAGTTTTAATCAGTCTAACAAGTTTAATTTAATTTTACTCTCTCTCTTTCTCTCCCCCTTTCTATGATCAGCTGCAATTGATTCTGAAAGACAACTAACACCAAAGGTAATTACTGCAACAGACAGAAATGTTACATCTCCACTATACTGTAGTACTCTGGGTCATGGAAATAACCTAGCCTGCACTTTCACCATCTAATAAATGTTCACAGAAAGTAGAAGAAAGGAATTTTATGGTTATTATTTGTGCCTTAATAATACTACAGGAAAATAATTTGTATGAGGTCAGTTTTACATTGTTATACTGACCTAGAAATGATGTTTAAAAGAAGTGCTTAATGTGCTCTCTGCTACACTGAAGCTGCTGATGTCTTTTTCAGCTCAGGGCACTTTTGCACTGAAAACAGATCAGTTTTTCTATGACTTTAAACTTGATGTTTATTTCCAAAGAACAATGGGAACTATAATTTGGTGCAAGGCGATTCCCCATTGCAGATCCTAGTATTTTGCACTGAAGTGGGTAAAATTCAGAAGCTGGAAACATTATAAAAACAGCCCTGGTGGCGCAGTGGTTAAATGCCTGTACTGCAGCCACTTACTCATAGACCACAAGGTTGCGAGTTCAATACCAGCCAGGGCTGAGGCTCGACTCAGGCCTGCATCCTTCCGAGGTCGCTAAAATGAGTACCCAGCTTGTTGGGGGGCAATCAGCTCACAGTTGTAAACCGCTTAGACATCCCATAGCACGATATGAAGCGGTATATAAATAAGCTGCAAAAAATAAATAAATTATTTTCCAGAACAGAGCTCCCAAAATCTACAAAGGATATTGGTTATATGGCTAGAGTTGTGAAAGTTATTGTCCTAAAAATAATGTGAGCAATCATAAACACACAGCCTCATCTTGATTGAGAACATGGCTCAGCACAAATTCCATGACCTAAAGAATACTGGATCCTAGTATTCTTCATGACACAATTGGAATATTTTGGAAAGTTCCTTTTTCAAACAATTCCCAGAATCCTTCAATGTCCATCATCCCTGTGGATTCTGAAACTCTTAGTCCAGAAAATAATGCTGGCAAGATCTACATTTGGGAGGCTTCCGAATCTGCTCAGAAATCATCAAGAATGCTTGGGAACTAAAAGATGGTTGTTATCTCAGCTGGTGACCCTGGAGTCAATGGGGCAGGATTGTGCTCTGAGTTTTTTGGATCCCAACTTTAAAGGAGCAATAAAAAGTGGTGAACCTATTTGACAGAAAGGGGCCAGTACCGTGGATAGCTCCATTGTTGTTTGAATGATCTTGGAGCCATCTGACTCAACTGATAGTTGGTCCCCTCAACCATCCCTGTCATCTCAGGGGCCACAGTGTCATCTGTTTCCCTCTGAACCACAACCTTATAAGGGAAGTTGGGTGAAAAAATGGGTAAGAGGGTAAGCTGCTTTGGGGTGATGGATGCATTATTATATTTTTATCTTCTTTTTAGGGGGAAGATTGACTTGCTCACATATTTTTTTTTTCTTGAGCTGGGAAGTGCCTTCTTGAAAAGCTCAGTTCCTCAAATCAATATCATTCCCAGTTTAAAGGGGGAGAGTGGAGTGGCTTCTCAAGACGCTTAAAGCATTCCTAGAATATACACATCCATCTTCTGGACTTGTAGGCTCCCATGTCAAATAAGGACCATGGTTGGCCTAAGCAATCTTTCCTCCCCTAGTGACACCATCACATGATCTAAGAACTATTTCTCAGAAGATGTCACAGTGTGGACACATGTTGAAAGATGCATTATCAGGCCTTCTCTTCCTCGCCCCATTCTGTTTTTTCCCCTACTTAAGGTGTCCTTTTTGAACAAAATGCTAAGTGACTAAAATGTGACAAGCAACACTATTCTAAATAGTTGATGCTATCTCTTTACACTGATTGAGCTTTGATATACCTCTCAAAAAGTCAGTCTTAGATATATCATTCCAGCATGTGTAATGACATTTTCTTTTCTTTCACTTAGATTACAAAAAAGGAAGTGTAGCACCCAAAGGAGGCAAAGAGAAAGAAGAACCATGGTTTATAACAGTGCTATGTTAAATACTCTCTAGATCTAACCACAGCAAGGGGGGGGTTACTTGCAGGATAGGTTCTACAAGTGGTATAGTTAATGGACCACTGGACATATAGGCTGAATCCTACAACAGGATTACACAGCATAAATCAAGTAGACTTTAGTCTGTGGAAACTAATGCTACCATTTTTTTTTCTTTCTGTCCATCTCAAAGGTGCTACAAGATCCCTTTGCATACTGATTCAGACTAACACTGTTACATCTTTTAATACTGGCTTTGGTGAAACCTGCCATGTTCTTGGTTTTTATAAGACCAGAGTTAGGACTTTCTATCAGGAACGTTTGGGTCTGTTCCAAGCCAGGAATTCCAACATTAAGGACAAACAGCACAAAGTTGGTAAGCCAGTTGGTAAAGGCAATACTAGACAAGGAGAAGCACAGGACTAAACAACATATAATCCAGGGCCATACCCAGCAAGGTAGTCAGAGAGATCAAGGTTGCAAGCAACTGCCCAAAGTCTGTATGGGGAGTAACTGTTATTCTTAGCACTGAGCCATGGCCAAACTGAAGTATATAAGTTCCTGCTACCAATGATTTTACCCAAGGCTAAAATGCAGGCCATTTTGCTTTTGATCCCCTTATGAATAGAAGCTTGCTGTGAAGAACATGGGATGGGAATCTAGCTAGGGTTTCTAGGAGTTGCAGTTCAGGAACGTCTGAAGGTCTACGTTTTGCCCATCTTACTTGCTCACTTGCTTCCAAGGAAGCTACGACTGATCAGGAACCCTTCCTTGGTGTTAAGTACTCTTTCTGATGGCCTTATGTTGATCGCTAGCTCTGATCTTTCCTTGCTCTTATGTTCATGAGAGGGGCCAGCAGTCTCCTCTGAAACCAAGATGGCACATTTATCCTCTAGAGGTACACTGGTAAACATTATGGAGGGTCCAGGATCTGTTTATGGTTTATGGAGCCACCATCATTGCTTAGTCTCAGGGGTTCAATTTCATCCTCATTAGAGGACACTGCCAATGACAGCATGAACAAGGTATCTTTCATGCTACAAAATTGTTGCACTTTGATATAACTTTATCACTGTTATGCCTCCATCCTGTGGAACCCTGGGATTCACACTTTCCTGAGGTACTTAGAATTCTATGCCAGATAGCTCACCAAACTACAAATCCTAGGATTATGTAGGATGCAACCATGGAAGTTAAAGTAGTATCAAAGTGCTATAACTGTGTTCTGTGAAAAGAGTACGCCATAATCCACCATGCTGCTAGTTAGCATAATGGGGTAACACAAAAGAGGGAAGGCTAAATGATGTTCCTGCGTGGCCCCATCGGCAGATGGAAGGGATCATCCAGCTTGCTTACCGATTCTGTGTGGATTTTAATATAATTAATCATGTTGATTTTATATATTGCCTGATTTAATAATTTTTTAAGGGGGGGTGGGGGGGTTTCTGTATTATGTTTTATGTATATTGTGTTTTAAATGATGTAAGCCGCCCTGATTGGGTATCCATTGGGCGGGGTATAAATAAAATTTTATTATATTATTATTATTATAGGATGAAAATCTTTTCTTTTCTACCCATCACTGCTCATCCATCCATCCATCCATCCATCCATTCATCCCTTTGTTTATACCCTGCCTTTCTCCCAGGCTGGGACTCCTGCATCCCTGATGCAAGGCAAATAAATGTCTGGGGATGCTAGAGTTGGTTGGGATGATGTGACATTTACTGAGGTTCAGCTCTTTTCCTAATGCATTTGTTGTACATGAGTGTATGCTGGAATATAGCTTGGGCCTCATCAGCTGAAGGGTTAGAAGTTATGGGTTTTTGTGAGCTGGAGGAGGGGAACAGGGACTACAAGGAAAAGCTTTTTATCGATTGTTGAATTCTCCAGTATTTCGTCCACCAGATAATGCATGCTGATCTCAAAACCTCTTGGCATTGATACTCCAGATGCTCATGTTGGAGCGGACCCAGTTTTATTGTTTTAACAAAATTACAGGAAGACAATATATTTGACTGTATATATTTGTCAAATGGTGTTTCTGCAGCTTTCCTGAAAACGAGCCCCTGAAGCATGTTGTGGGGCAAGGAAGGGGAAAGTTTATTGGAAATTATTATATTTGAAAGGGCTTTGGCTATTCCCCAGAAAGTCCAGGCTCATACACAGGGTTGATTTCCAGGTTGACCCGAAACGGCAAAGTTGATAATCGTCTGTCATTGCTTATCATATCTGGAAGCTGATTTGTCCAAAAGCTCAATAAATCTTCTATTAGACGAGGGAAAACTGCTTACATGCATTTTCTTTCCCTAAAAAAAATTAGACAACAAAATAAAAAGATTGATTGACAAGACATCAATAAAGCTTCTAGCATACTCCGCTGACCTTTCTACTTTGCACCACAATCTGTGTTTATTAGAATTCTAGTCTATAAATAGGTTTCTGTGGATATAGGAATGGGGTGGGGTGAGGGAGAGAAAGAAGTGAGCAGCATCTTATAGACTTTTGCTCAGTAAATGACTAACTGATTAATACACGGCTTTCTATTGAATTCAGTTTCCTTTTTCTCCATAAGAAGAAGGAATGTGTCCAAAAGAACAAGGCTAAAACCTGTTCTAAATTGTTGTAAATAAAGGACTCCATCGACTGAAAATGGAGGTTAGTTAAATCTTGAGCTTGCTGGTATCTAGAGTTTAATTTGATAATTGAATTAGGGTGACTGAAAAGGGGGTGAGGATCATTTTACCTCTATGCTCCCCGAATGAGGCTTATCCCAAAATTTTGGTACAGCACATCACTTCCTCCCACCATTTTGGCTGATCTTTGGACATTTGGTTTCTCAAAGGTGCAGGGGGGTTCTGTGTGTGGTAGAAGTAAATGACAATGTTTGTAGCCATTACTGGATTGATTTGGCTCATATTCAAGTCTATAAAAATTGAGCCTTCCCTTTCACAACAGTAAGCCTTTTCTATACCTCCTTGTGGCTTCGGGCTGTTGACTTTCATCCTGCAACTGCAGCCTTGATCAGTATTGCACACCCATAAATCTATGAAAGCTCTCATTTGATTATTAGCTCCATTTATTCAGTTATATACATGATGCATTTACATTTTATATACAACACTGTACATTTAAGCACTGGTTTTGACCAATATTACCCTATAGGTCCATGTTACTGAATGACAGTATTCTCTCTCATAAACCTATTTGTGTTTCAACATGTTCTAGAGAGGCTTTTCTCTCTGTCCACCATCATAGATATACCTATATCTGGTGGGAACATGGGATATAAGACCTTCTCAGTGGTTGCCCCCAAGTGCTAGAATTCCCTTCCCAGAAAGAAAGTCTACACAGCTAAAGACTTCTTCTGTTTTGCCAGGCTTTTAAGGACCGATGGTTTAGGCAGGATGGGCCTTTCACAATATGGCAGATTTTATGTTTCTTATTTTTGTTATGTTTTTTTATGGTTTATATTTTAATTGATTTTAAATATTTGGATCATCTGATCCTTTTTAATTTTGTTTTTTGTGAATTTTTAACTATTTTTACAAATCTGTTGTAAGCAACTTTGAATCCTAAATTTGTAAAAAAAAAAAAAAAAAAGGCAAGATATACATGAATACAGTAGTAGTATTCAAAGATACGTGTTAGTCTGTAGAATCGCTATGTAGAGAGATCTTGTAGCACCTTTGAGACTAACTGAAAGAAAGATATTGGCAGCATGAGCCAAATGCTTTTTTGGATCGAAAAGCATCTGAGAAAGCAGACGGAGGTCTACAAAAGCTCATGCTGCCAACTTCTTTCTTCCATTAAGTCTCAAAAGTATTACAAGGTCTCTCTACACAGTAGTAGTAGTAGTAGTGGTAGTAATATAATTACATATCATTAATAATATAATAAATATATAATATTATAATTACAAGAGCCAGCATGCATTATGGTTTGAGCATTGGACTAGGACACTGGGAGACCAGGGTTCGAATCTCCACAGGGCCATGGAAAATTACTGGGTGACATTGGTCTAGTACCACTCTCTCAGCCATAGAGTAAGGCATTGCATCGATCCTGATGTGCATCATATCAGTGCCAATGTACATCAGGCATCTGTGCACATTGGGCACTCATGCTATTGTCCTGTTCTTCTTCATAATTCAATAAAGGACTTTCTTAGCACCTCTGCTGTGTTGCTAGGTATATGTAAGGCCACATAAAGTAGCAGGTATTATAGGATTCCAGTGTTTACTATTGTCATTAAGAAAATCATCTTTCTGTTGTAAAATCCTGAAACATAGAGCCTTATCACATGAGAAAAGAAAGCCAAAAACAGAGTGGGAGAGTAGCGGATTTCTCCATGCTTCTCAGCATGATGTCATAGCACTTCCATTCTCTTCCCAAAGGAGACTGTTGTAAAAGCATGTCTTTGTTGAGCTGGAAAAACGTGTTTGACGAAAGGCATTCTTTTATGACTGTCTCCCTCAGTAAGAGAATGGAAGTGCTACAACAGCATGTGGAGAGGCATAAAGAAAGTGGCTACTCTTGGGTCCATTTCAGCTTTCTTCTGTCATGTGATAAGGTTCACAAATACATGTTATCCTGTTGGTTACTCCTAAGTACAAAAGATCCATTCAATCAATTGTTGAAAGATGAGTCAAAACGTAGGCAAATCAATAGGTGCATTCTAAACTCAGGACCAAAAACAGGATGTAGGCCATTGAATGCTGTCTTCTAACACAATACTAGAAGACGGGGGGGGGGGGGGGGGACAACAACTTTGTATCTTTAACATTTCTGATTCTTTTTCTGACACCATGCTCACTTCACATGCTTTCCATGGTCAGTTGAAAAGAAAAAGAAGCAAAGATTGTTTACAAGGTCTTTATTGTAAACATAGTCTTTTCAAACCTTTAGAAGTCATTCAAAGGCTGGTTTAAACTGGAGCACAGTTCAAGGGTTAGTTACTGCATAAGGTGTTGCATAGTTTATAGTGTAAATATCCCTAGGAGTGAGGACTTAGTTCAAATAATAACTAATATTTTGCCTTAGGACCTCTTTCCTCTGTGATGTGACCTTTGCTTGACACCCTAGATTAAGTTGTTATGAAAGGAGGCATGCTGTGATATTTTATTTTAGTGTGTGTGTGTGTGTGTGTGTGAAGAGGTCCCACATCTTATATTGCAAAGCAGTTTCTTATTTAGGAGTGTCTGTCCTCTGCAAGTGAAGATGTTGCGGTTCTGACAACATCTTGAGTAGTTTAGAGCCTGTGCTGTAAGTCAATGAGGAGTTTCTAAAACTTTTGCCCACACCAAATCATTTAATGAATACTATGTCTTTTGATCCCTCAAAATGCTGATGTGCCACTGAATTTTGTTCCTTAATTTGTCTAGAGATATGATGGGAATGAATATATATATATATATATATATATATATATGAGAGAGAAAGAGTCTATTTGCATTGCTTGGCCCAGGAGACTTGGTTGAGGGCACACATTTGAGGGGTATCTTGCCCACCCATCTGCAACCATAACATGAAGTGTAAAGCTAAGTGGACCATTTCCATTTCAAAGGATCATTTAATATCTTTTCTGCCAATTTTCTAATTTGTTTAATTAAAACTTAGCACTCCATTCCACTTCATTAGATCTATTTAATTTTTCATATATCTAAGCACTTTTCCAAGTATCTAATTAAAAGAATAGTTTTATAACATCATCGTGTCACCCCACTCCACACACACATAGAGAGAGAGCAAATCCATTGCTTTACATTTAATGTTCGTAGGAACAGGAAGTATTTCCCCCCTGTTGATTAATACTGTAGGAGGAAACCTTCTTAAGTATAAGGAAGGAAATACATCCAGGGCAAAGCTCTTGAGCAGTAGCCAGCATTATGATTAAATGGCTTAAAGGATACAGGACCAAGGCTGAGATCGTACATTGTGTAGCTTTACAAATTCTTTGCTATGTTGAAGAGGTGCATATCAGGGCACTGGCAAGAGTGCTCCAGTGCACATTGGGCTTTTCTGATGTTCACTGGGCTCTTTTGATGCACATTTGGCTTTTACGATGTTCACTGGCTATTTATGATACACATGGGGTGCTTCTATAGTGCTCCAGCACTTTATAGCTGGTGTTGGGGAGTGCCCTGATGCACACTGGTGTCTATTACACACTAGGCTATAGCACTGTGCAATGGAAGCCTGTATGTAGTGATGTCATCATAGCCCTAATGTGAAGATAGACACTGAGAAACTGATCAAATCTATTTCACATGTAAGACCACCATCAGTAGGCATTGATCTCAACTCTCCATGAGTGCTGATGCTGTAAACAAGTAGTTATTCTTAAAAGTGTCCTTAGACTTTAAAAAATACTTAATCAGTCTTAACATGGCTTATTGTTCTGAATTGCTGGCTTTGATTTATGACTACTATCTGTGGCCTATAAACAGTATTTTTTGTTTGTTAACTGCCATTAAATTTTTGTCTTTGATTAAAAGTAATCCTATGAATAAGAGCCAGTGTGGTATAGTGGTGTCAGCATAAGACTATGACTCTGGAGACCAGGGTTCGATTCCTGATTAAGCCATGAAGACTTTTGTATGAAAATCACTGGATGGCCTTGGGTAAGTCACATGCTCTCAACCTCAGGGGGAGGCAATGGTAAACCTCCTCTGAATAAATCTTGTCAAGAAAATACAATGACAAGTATACCTTAGGGTCACCATAAGTCAGAAATGATTAAAGGCACACAACAACAAAACTACTACTACTACTACTGCTACTACTACTTCTACTACAATCCCATGAATGAGAGGCAGTCAAGACACCCTATCATTAATAGCCCTGCTCAGGTCTTGCAAAGTCAGGCCTATGGCTTCCTTGATGGAATCAATCAACCAGTAATACAGTCTTTTCCTACTGGTTTCCACTTTGCTGAACATTATTGCTTTTTTTTCAAATGAGTCATGTCCCTTTATGATATGTCTAAAGTTTGATAGCCTTAGGTTAGTCATCTTGGCTTCTAGGGAGAGTTCAGGCTTGATTTGCTCTAGGACCCATTTATCTGTCTTTTTTAGCTGTCCATGGTACCCATAGAACTCTTCTCCTGCACCACATTTCAAATGAGTTGATTTTCTTCCTGTCATTTTTCTTTATTGTCCAGCTTTCACAACCATCTATAGAATTTGGAAATATTATGGCATGTGACACTTTCTCTGAAAAATTGTCATATAATAAAAAATGCCACTACTTAAAATGCATGACTTCTAAGCCACACTCCTCCTCAGTTCTGATAACAAAAAATTAGCAGGGAGGGTATGCATAGTTAAAGTCCCTTGTTTGCATAGAGAAGGTCTCCAGACCCTTATATCTCAAGTTAAAAGACTCAGGCAGCAGATGCTGGGACAGACCTCTGGCTGAGACCCTAGAGAGAGGCTGCCAGGAAGAATATTATTTATTGATTTATTTTAAGAATTTATAAACAGTGCCTGCATCCCAAAAGGGATTTCAGGGTGGTGTACATAAATGTTTCAAATCAATGCAACTTTGAAATCTAAAACATTAAACAATAAACTGATAGAGGAATGAAACTGTCTAACCACCTGAAAATGCAGCAACCAGGTAAATAAAGAGTCTTTAATCTCACATTTGCAGAGTTAAGAGTGTCAGCACCTCAAGCAAACATTTGTACATCCCTCAAGCAAGCATTTCCAGTTAGGGGTGCTACCACAGAGGAGGTCCTCACTTTGTATCTTCATAACACAACTCTCTGATAGATAGAGTGCAAAAAGGAGACTCCTCTAGCAATCTTAATGCAGTAGCATACTGATAAGACACCTGTATAGTTTTTAAATCCCTCCAGTTTTTTAACTGAGGCATGCTCTGATTATGATAAAGTAAGTCTTTACACACAAGACATGATATCCTGAGGCCCTCAGATATGCCTCACAGCATTAACTCAAACATATGTGTGATAGCACAGTCCTAACTGACAAAGGGTCAGTTAGGGCAGTTAGGGTTTGTCCTAACTGACAAACTCAAGTTTGCTTGGGTATAACTCTAGCACTGTCTCCATGGTTTTGTTCTGTGCACACAAATTATATATATGACCATTGGTGAAATGGTATATCCCTTTGTTGTTGCGGCTGTTGTTGTTGTTCTTGTTGTGTGCGTTCAAGTCATTTCTGACATTTGGTGACCCTAAGGGTTTTTATTGGCAAGCTTTGCTCAGAGGGAGTTTACCATTGCCTTCCCCTGAGGCAAAGAGAGTGTGACTTGCCTAAGGTCACTCAGTGGGTTTCATGGCCAAGATGGAGAATCAAAGCCTTTTCTCCAGAGTCTCAGTCCAACACTCAAACCACCATGGCCATGTCCTTGTTCGGGGACAAAGATATTTGAAAAAAGGAGGTATATATTTCAGCCATGTAAATTCACTGGGGTGACCTTGGGCAAGTCATTCTCTCTCATCGTCAGAGGATGGCAATGACAAACTTCCTCTGAAGAAGCTTTCCAAGAAAAAAAATGGTGATAAAGTCACCTTAGGGTCACTGTTAGTCAGATGGGACTTGAAGGCAAATAACAACAAGAAGAAGAACAACAACAGACACACACACACATATTGCGAGGAATTATCCTTAACGATTTATTTCCAAGGCCTGGTTACCTCTTGTATTCACCTTGGATGGAAACCCAAATACCTTAGCTGACATTTGCAGTAAGGAATCCCTGATGTAGATTATTATTAACAGTGACATTCTCAATGTATGCTTTGCATTAGAATTCTTTAACACAATGAGCTTTTTTAAAAAATAATCTCAGAGTACTCTCTGCCTCTCCTGGGATTTTTTGAAATAATTCAAAAGTGATAAGGTAATTCACCACTGGTGAACACTGTTAAACAAAGATTAATCATGGATAATGAGGTTACCATGTACTATTATCTATTTATTTAATGCTCTATAGAGAATCTGATCAAAAGACTGTTAATGTCAATGGGAGTCTTTTCATTGTTCTTCAGCAGACTTTAGAACATGCCATAAATTATTTGCTCCCCCCACTTGTTCTTCTGAAGAAGTGATTTGAGGATTTGTCATATTATGTACCAGTACTATAAAAACTGCCTCTTTGGGCCCTTTTGTAACAAAAGTTCACCATTTCCCTGCCTTCAGAGAGGTGGGCTTCCAAATCTCTTTTCAGATTCTTAACTGCTGAGTCTCAAGTCCCCCAAAGGACAAGTGATGGATTTGAGTAACACACAAAGAAAGCCTTTGTCTGTTAAATATTAAAATTTTAAGTAAGAGGGTAGCAATGTTGTTCTTTTAGAAGGTGATTTATCTGCAGGGTTCTGCTGCAAACTGCAGTTACAAAACTTTGTATTTAATTCATGCTACTGCCATCAACTCTTTTATTTCTTGCTTGAATGATAGGTCATTTCAGAAACCAACTGCAAGGGAATTAAAGAACAAATTCAATTAGCTAGGTAACCTTCCTTCTCCTCAGGATTCTCCAACATATATGTAGATGAAATTCTTACTCCTTCCTTTACATTGATTTCTTCAGGCATTCCAACCAACAGAGAATAATGCCTATATTACGCTCCATCTCAGGTGCACTTGTAGTAGCTAAGGTTGTCAGATCTCAGGGCTTGGCCTTGAGTATCCAGTTTTTGTGGATCATGTCCAGGTGGGAGATGATGGTGAAAATTCCCAAGTTTTGGTGAGCTCAGTTCCAGACAAGAGAAAAAGAGCTGTGTGCAAATCTCCAGCTCAACTAAGACAACAGCAGCTTTCAATAATTTTGAAAAACAATTAATTGATTGGTTCCTTGCAAATAATTGGAGGGAGTATGTAGCTACTTATATAATCATGTATAAGGAGCTCTGGTGGTGCAATGGTTAAATGCTGGTACTGCAGCCACAAGGTTGTGAGTTCGATCCCAGGGCTCCAAGGTTGACTCAGCCTTCCTTCCTTTTGTAGGTTGGTAAAAAGAGTATCCACTTGTAGTTTTTTGTGGGTTTTTCGGGCTGTGTGGCCATGTTCTAGAAGAGTTTCTTTCTGACGTTTCTCCAGCATCTGTGGCTAGCATCTTCAGAGAAAACTGAATATCCACTTGGTTGGGGGCAATTGGCCTACAGATTGTAAACCACTTAGAGATTGTTGGGTTAACTATTAAGCAGTATAGAAATTAAATTATATTGCTATTGCTAAGTATAAGTCTAGAAATTTTAGTAAAAAAAAAAAAATGACCCAAATTGACACAAAAAAACATGAGTTGACCTATCTGTAGGTCAATGTAAGTATGGTACTTTAATTCTTATTTAAAAAAAGGAACAATCCCCTTCTCAGTGAAAGCTGGGAGTTTAATCCATCCAGGGGGAACCTAAAAGAAGGATTGACCCCCTCTACTCTCTACACCACTGCAACAGTGCATGTGACTTTTTTGAATGCCTGGATGGGAAAATGATGGTGATGGTGGCTTTTTGGCACTTCCTTTCAAAGGAGCTCCAGGAGGAATCAGGCTTTGAGGGAACTGAATAAGACATCTGTGTATGTTTGTCAGCTTTTCTGGGTTAAAATCAGGCAAAGTTATCACATTCACTTAACAAATAGCAATAGCATTTATATTTCTATGCTGCTTCATTGTGAACTCAGCACTCTCTAAGTGGTTTACAATCTGTAAGCCAATTGCCTCCAACAAGCTGGGTATTCATTTTACCGACCTACAAAATGATGGAAGGCTGAGTCAATCTTGGAGCCTCTGGAATCAAACTCACAACCTTATGGCGGCAGTACTGGCATTTAACCATTGTACCACCAGGGCTCCTAGTTAAAGGCTATATTAACTGCTAATATAGGGGGGTTGCAGACTGCCAGAAATAGTGCAAATTGAGTCCACTTTTAGGGTTAGGGTTAGTGCTAGGGAATCATGGGAATTGTTGCTTTTTCTGAGACATTGAGCCTTCTCTGTCAGAGAGCTCTGGTGCCACAATAAAATACAGTTCCCATGATTCCCTAGCACAAACCCTAACCCTAAAAGTGGACTCAATTTGCACTATTTCTGGCAGTCTGCAACCCCCCATAGTCACCATTTTCTTTGCTTTACCTTTACATTCTCCTATTTCTCCTCCTCCTCTTTCTCCCTCCTTTCTTATATCTTTCCCATCTTTAATAGCTACATGACAGGAAAGGACATCATTGGCCTTTATTTTATTTCTATTTTTCATCCTCTTGTATGATTTTTTTTAACATCTGCCTGATAAAGTAGCCAGTGTAATTTCAAAAGCTTGCATTATGTATTGTGTACACTTTGGCTGGGCAATAAAAGTATCTTTCCTTTGTGGAGCTAGGAATAGCGGGATTGATAAAGATCTGAATTGCATTTGGGAGCTGGGAGTGTGGAGACAGTTTAGGGAGTTCATGTTTAGCTTATTTTTATAGAAGAAATATTTACTGCTTCTGTTTTCTACAGCTCTTTCTGAGGGTGCATCTAGACTGTAGCAATAATGCAGTTTGGCACCACTTTAAGTGCTGTAGCTCTATCCTTTGGAATCTTGGGATTTGTACTTTGACAAGGTCTTTAGCCTTCTCTGCCAAAGAGTGCTGGTGCCTCACCAAACTACAAATTCCAGGCTTCTGTAGGATGGAGCCATGGCAGTTAAAATGGTGTCAAACTGCATTATTTCTATGGTGTAGATAGATGCATCCAGATTCTTTAAATTTAATCATTGAAAGAGAAGCGTGGTCATTCTTTGCCACAGTGAACCCACTGATCAACACAGCCATGTATCCAAAATAGCAGTCACCTTGAGGCCCAAGTACCAGATTCAAGGAGAGTTTTCGAGGAAAAAAGGACAAAGAGAAGGACAGGAGCTCTAGGGCAGGAATTGGGAATCCAGCCTAGATAGGGGATCTGTCAGTGTTCAATAGAGTGGTCCTCTTCTCCAAAGCAATATCATTTGCCCTCTACAATGCTCTCCCAGGGACTGTTACGCTGTGCCTAAAGCTTCTTCAATCAGTCTTAAAATCATTCCTCTCGAATACCAAGTTTTTCACTGGGGAGAAGGAAAAATAGACATTTTTTCATAACCAGAAGGTATGTACATAGTAGGATTTTTTGACAAGATGCTTTTGATCTCCAGTCTCCCAGCTTTGGGACTATGGATGGTGTGATGTAATTTTTTTAAAAAACAGAAAGAGAGAGAGCTTTAATTTCAAAAGAAGCTGCCTATTTATAATTAACACATATTCCTTCGAAACAAGTAAAAAAAGTAGAACAAATTCCCAGCCACAGCTTATCTGAATGCATTGCCAAGAGTATAAAGCACACCAAACAAAGCTATAAATAAGATGTCGACATTGAGTTGCCAGATGTTAGGCATCAAGTTTAATTATAAGGTTCCCAAGAAGTTTGGAAACTTATAAGAATGTGCAGGCTTTTCTGTAACCATCTCATTGTTGTGTTAAATACAGAAGAGAGGATTGTTACTGTCATAAAAGTGAGATATTGGGCTAGGTAAACATTGCAGAGAAGCCAAACACAGTTGTAACTATGAGGCAAAATGACAAATCCCAGATTAAAGCCATTTGTTTTGAAGTATATTTTCTTCTTCTCTAAGCATCTGATCACAGCAGAAGTAAACTGGAGAACAACACCATAAAAGGTTTTTAAACACACACAACACAACACAAGCATTCTTGTGGTACTAACCAATTCACTCTTGGACTTGATTTTGACATGTGTGTTTCCTTTGTATTCTCATTTCCACAAATTATTTAAGTGGCGAATTGGCAAATCACAATTGACTTTAGACACCATAAAATATGTGATTCTTAAAGGACAGATTCTCAGCTTTAAAGCAGGGTGGTAGGAATAATGTGATCCTTGAAATTCAATGCCTGGTGATACTATGCTGGGTGGTGGCAGAAATGTCCCCCTTTTAAGGGATGTGATAAACAGATAGGAGTCAACACAATGTTGTGGTTGGACTTGGACTCTGGGAGACCAGGATGTGAATTCTCACTCAACCGTGGAAAACCACTGGGTGACCTTGGGCAAGTCACACTCTCAGCCTCAGTGGAAGGTAATGGGAAACCACCTCTGAATAAATCTTGCCATGGAAATTCTATAATAGAATCAGCATTAGTTTGACTCAACATGAAGGTACATTTGCATGTCTATGCGCCTTCCAGTCACCTGCCAATTTATGTCGACCCCATGAATTTCATAGGGTTTTCCTAGGCAGGGACACTCTGAAATATAGCATATACTGAAATTTAGCCTACAACGCCTGGAATTTGTTGACTGTCTCCCCTCCAAGTACTTACCAGTACTGCTTAGCTTCCAAGATCAGACAGGAACTGGTATCTCTAGGGTATTTAGGACCCTTTGAAAGTACATTATCTGTCTCTGAATTTTGACTTGTGTTGGGGCAGCAACAACTGTGAGACTATTAAAGAGATCTTCCTTCCTTTATGGAAATTTCTATTTTGACTTTTGGAGATCAGAATTCTGATGGGTAAAGTTCTGCACCAGGAAAATATATTAAGAAATATAGACTTCTAGAATAGGACCCACTAGAATTGGATTCCATAACCATTATGACTTTATTAGGATGTGTTAGATTTATTCTAATCTAGATTTGCCTGCTTTCCCTATTTATCTACCAAGGCACAAGGTTTGAGATCTTAGAGCTTAAAAGTCCTATGTATTCAGTTGTATGTGTGGTGTTGAATGATGACACCTCCTTCTCCTTCTCTTTCTTCTCTTCCTCCACTTCCCTCCTTTCTTGCATGCTCCCCATCTTTAACAGCTACATTGCAGGAAGGGATAGCACTGTCTTTTCCAGACTTGGAATAGCTGTATCCCTTGGCCATGAGTCTATATTGGGAGTGCATTGGGTAAATCTCTCCATGCAAAGTTACACTGTTTGAACTATGTAATCCTTGTTGCACAACTGAACAAAGATACCGATGTGTAACCAAGTGCAGAACCAAATGCCTATGTGTCCCCATATGTTGTGTTCATCTACACAAAATGTGCATTCACTTAAGCAGCAACACAATACCCCACAACTATGATTCACAATCACAAAATATTGAATGTGGTTCTTCATTGGACAAAAAATGTCCCATCACTCCAGCCATAATAATTAGCCAATACAGATGGCTGAGAAGTCCAATTGGTTCACCTGCCAAGTAACTGCCCCAATATTTTTGCATTTCTTCATAAATTCAATGGAGACAAAACTAGATTTTTTTAAAAAAAGAATTTGGAGGAAATAAAACTGATGGTTTGTCCATCTCTAGCCAGACTCCTAGTTAGGAAAACCTGTAGTCTCTGGAAATCAAATGAACAAACACAAGACACAGTAAGATATGCTTTACAAAACTTAATCCATTGTGCTGAGAAAACAGTTCTACTTTATCCATGAAATAGCATAGGAAGTTGAAGGCTTGCCTCTTTCTTCTGATTTGATGAGCTTATTCTATTTTTCCCCTCTTCTTTTTCTGGTGTGATGTCTTATGAGAACTTAGGATCGTGGCACACTGCTGTGGTAGGGTTATAAAATTGTAATTATCTAAGAACTTTTTTCCATGTCGTTGTTTTGATTTATTTTGAAGATTTTAATGAACAACGGTTGGGAAAAGATTATGTGATTTTGTAACATTTATTTCCTTTTATTCTTTCTGATATGTCTCGTTATAATTTATGAAATTGTTTAAGTGCCTTTTTGCTTTGAACTAGCAGGAGATTGGCAGTGTTTCCCCTCTTATTTTCACTCATGTTCACTCTCTTCTGCTTTGTTTGCAGTGTAAATGCAATGCACCAGGAGGTGCTGGCTTGATATCTTTCAGCTTTAGCTGCAGGTATTCCCATAAAGTCTTTTGGCATCATTTCTCTAGCAGCAATTTAGGTCAGAAAATGTACAATGTTGATGTACTCCTCAGAGTCCATTTTATGGCCAATCTAGTTCTGTGGCAGCATTGGACAGCCACAATTCACAATCTTTTTTGTCTGTGTCCCTTCATTGATACTGCATCCAGTGGTAGCTGAGAGCTTTTGTGTTAGTGGGGAAAATTCCTCTAGGTTCCCATCCAAGACTGTGAAGGATGTGGCCAAACAACTTAAGAGTGTGTTCAAGATGTCAAAATTTATTAGGGAGGAAGAACACACATGTTAGGAGAGGCTGTTTGCTTTTGCCTGAATTTAGTGGGAAGGGCAAGATTCTGCTCCTCTTCTTGCCCCTTGCTGAGTTAACTAAGGGGGGAAGCAGACGAGGGCGTCCAGGACGCCCTGGGCCGGCGCGCCGCGGGGCCGCAGCCTCCGCACCTCGGTGCACCAGCGGCGTCCCTGGAAGGAGCGCTAAATCAGCGCTCCTTCCTCAAGACAGCGAAAGTGCGCACTAAAAGCGGCGGGCGCACTTTCGCTGTCTTTTCCGCTGCGGCGCGTCCAGTCGCCGCGGCATGAGGTCATCCCTGGAGCGCTGGCCGTGCGGAGGTCCGGCGACTCCGAGGGCGACCTCAGGGAGAGGAAGGGGCGCCGCTCGTGCGGCTGCCCCTCCTCTTCCAAGCCTCCAAGACGACTCTATTAGTCGTCTGCCGAGGCCCATAGTGTAAACTATTTTTACACTTTGCATTCAGTTTCAAGCAATTGAAGTAAGCTGAGGACAAAGGGGGAACATGAGGGGATGAAAGAGAAACAGGGAAATTTTAATAGCAGCTGTAAAAGTGGGATGGCAGAGAATTTATTGAGACAGTCCCTGCTATCTAAGGACAGTTGAAGGGTATGATTTTGATTTGTTTTTTCCCAAGCATAGGGTGATTGTATGTGGAAATATTCCCTTGCTGTTTTTGAATGAAAGTGTTGCAATTGATAGAGTGCTGGTTTTTTGTTTTGAAACATGGGTCACCTATCGCCAACACTTACGACTCCTTGAATGCTTTCATCAGCGCTGTATATGCACAATCCTAAATATACACTGGACTGACTATGTAACAAATGTTGCTGTCCTTGAACAAGCAGGGATCACCAGCATTGAGGCCCATGCTATTGAAAATGCAGCTGCGCTGGGCTGAGCACGTTTCTAGGATGGAGGACCATCGCCTCCCAAAAATAGTACTCTATGGTGAACTCGCCACGGGTCAGCGTAAGAGGGGCGCTCCAAAAAAAACGATACAAGGACTCCCTGAAACAACATCTCAGGCTCGGCCAAATTGATCACCAACCATGGTCCACCCTGGCCTCACATAGGGAGGCATGGAGACGCACTATCCACAATGATGCAGCCTTATTTGAGAAGTCACGCCGAACAAATCTCGAAGAGAAACGACAATGCAGAAAGAATCACAACCCGGAAACATCACCCAAGGAGATCTTCTGCTGTGCTTTCTGCAACCGGGCTTGTTTATCTCGGATTGGCCTTTTTAGTCATCAGCGCGCTTGCAAAAAGCGTTGGATGAGTCCTTCCTGAATCTTCATTTGGGAAGAAAAGCCAGAGAGAGAGAGGTTTTTGTTTTGTTTTTCCATAGAATATCCTATTCAAATGACCCCCTTAAGATCATAGAAATAAGCAACATTTGGCTAATTCCTCAAAGTAAATTGGGATTTTTTAAAAAAAAAAAAGAAGAAAGAAAGAAAGAAAGAAAGCAAAACACACACACATACTTGAAATATGGTCTCTGGAGATTTAATGATGTTCCAGGCCTGTAAAACATCTAATGTTTCACTGAAGCTTTTCAATGTTGACACTATGGGGGGTTGCAGACTGCCAGAAATAGTGTGAATTCAGTCCACTTTTAGGGTTAGGGTTAGAGTTAGGGAACCATGGGAACTGTATTTTATTGTGGCATCAGAGTTGTCTGACAGAGAAGGCTCAATGTCTCAGAAAAATAACAGTTCCCATGATTCCCTAGCACTAACCCTAACCCTAAAAGTGGACTGAATTCACACTATTTCTGGCAGTCTGCAACCCCCCTACGTGTAATGTGTCATAAATCAAAAAGGCTTCAAGGAAACCTGTAGGAAATTCATTCCTGCACTTTCTCTTTTATTTATTTGTTATCATTCATCACCTTTCCTCAGAGTGGGATCCCCCCATCATTTTTTAAAATACATTTTTGCCTTTTTTTCCCATCCTATCCAATCACACTATGATGAAAACCTGCATTGTGGCTGCATTAATTTTAAGTGGTTAAAGGTGCAGATAATTGTGCAAGTGGCACACCAGTGCAGCTGGGATTTAATGGCATGGTCTTCCTTCCTTTCATTCTTTCCTTGCTTGCTTTGCATTGTTTTGTGTCTCTTGCATTACTATAACAGGGAATGAAAAGGAACACTTGAAAGAGAAATCCCAGACTGAAAAGCTGAATGTATTTAACCTTCCTCCCACATGGATTCTGCCAGGCCAGACTATTCCCAGACAGTGTTCATGAAGGCTAGGTATGGCACATTCCAGGTATTAAGAAGCAATAGTTGATGTGTTTCCAATTAAAAAAATTTCTACATAGCAGACCAGTAGTAGGAACCTTGGCATGCACCAAATGTTCTGGACTAGTGCTGCAATACACAAATCCATGGATGTCCAAGTCCAATATTAAATAAAATGGGGTCTCTTATATCAAATGGCAAAATCAAGGTTTTCTTTCTGGATTTTTTAAACTAGTTTCTTGTTTTGGATTGTTGACTCCATGGATAAAGGATTTGTGGGCCAACTGTGTTTATAACATACTGATATACCAGCCTTGTATTTGCACTGTGTGGATAGGGCCCAGTTTCCAGTTTCTCCCCCTTGCTGAACTTGATGTTCCTCCTCAAGAGTAAATATTTCCCGCAAGCATGGCAGCAGTTCCATGCTCCAATTAGCAGCATAGGAATGGCCACTGAAATCTTTTCTGCCATGTAGGAATACAAAGCTGACAACAAACTCTAATTAACATGCCAGGCATGTTCCTATTTCCCCCCCTTCGCTCTTCAGATCAAAAGCAACTAGTCACCTAACACATGGAGGGTTTTCAAAAAGAAAAAGAAGAAGAAGAAGAAGAAGAAGAAGAAGAAGAAGAAGAAGAAGAAGAAGAAGAAAAGGAGCTATTCACCTTGTGTCATGCCATTTCAAAATACCTGGTACCATGTTTAAAAATATATAGAAAATTCTCTGTCTAAGCTGAACTAATGTAACCTATTTGGCTTCATCATAAATTTAGCACTCTTCTGGGAATCTTTATTTTATTTCCTTTGTTATATTTACCCAAAAGTGACAAGAGGTGCTCGCTCCCTGTAATCTTGATTGGAAGGTAAACAGAGTTTTGTTCAAAGGCAGCTGAATAAAGTTTGTCAGTTCAATGCTAGCCTGAGATGGTAGGAAAGAGGAGGCGAGGCGGAGGGGGGGACAATGATCCATAAAAAACAAACTGTAATGAGAAGAACTCACATCATGGGTGAATTTCATGAATCATGTAAAGCTATGCATAAAAAATTGAATATGTACACTTTAGATCTCAGATCTGATAAATATTGCATTAGATTAAAAAATGCACTCTTGAAGCTTACCTGTGTATAAAACATAAGGCTGCATTACGGAGTTAATGAAGGTGCTCTGTCAAATTAACACACTTGAGACCCAGCATTTGTGTCTGTCAAACAAAATAGTTCTAAGACTAAATTTAAGGGCCAATAAGACTCCCAGTATCAAAAGAGGAGAAGACTCCTTAAACAAAGGCCCGTTTCAATAAAGTCACAAATCAAATCTACATGCTGTAATATACCCTTGATAAATAGACGCTCCTGAGGAAACCAGGGTGAGGTTCTCTTATCTGGAGGGGTCTATTAAATGGAGTTTGTTAGCAAGGTGTGCATACAGGGTAACATCAACGGCCCCATTTCCAATGACTACTGTCATACAACTACGTAACAACTCCTTTTCCTTGGAGGTTCTCCTGAGGGTCTTTTGAATGTGGTGTAAAGCCCTTTGATGAGGCTTGGCTTTTGATAGTCAAAGATAAGGTAAGAGAGATTTGTGTAGATGAAATTTAGATGAGATAAGAATTTTCAGAAGGATGGCTGATGCTTGGAAGTTTAAAGCTGCAAACAAAAGAGCACAACTCTACTGTTAATTCAATTGGTGTAGTGGTGGGGCATGAGTAGGCCATGTGGTCCTCCCCATTCTTTATGTGGCCTTTAGAGTCACCTTGAAAGGATACCACTTCCATATGTCTTGTTTTTCTCCAATAAGATTAAAAAATGGAGTGTTTGGGGGAGATAAAAGTGGGCCTCTGGCCACTTTTGATTCAGTGGAAGTACACTACATCTAAAAATAGGAAACTGATCATGGACACTCCCAAGTTGTCTATCCCTGGTCTCAAGTCCACATCAACACCATCCCTGGTTCTATACTCATAGCCACTGATAAGAGTAAGAGGCTGTATTTTCAGTGCCATCACTTGGGGAGTGCAGGGGGTTCAGACCATACTGAGTAATATCAGGGGGTGACAGCAAGCAGGAGCAAGGTGTCCCAAGGCCCCTTCCCTAGAAAAAAAGGGGGGACTCTTTTTGGTATGGCACTTCTCTTTGAGGAGCGAGGACAGGGGTAGCAGGATGCTGGGTTCCCCATAATGAGACTCTTCTCCCCTTCTGCCTCCGCTTCCCACAATGAGAGTGACCATAAATTACAACACTGGGTGATGCCACTGTGTATTTTATTCCTAAACATACTTTGGAGAAAGCTAGGGAGGTGGCAGACTCTCCTGCTTTGGAGCGGTTTAAACACAGATTGGATGGCCACCTGTCAGAAATGCTTTAGGACGTTTTCACACGGGGCAAAAAAGGGAGTCATTCCTACCTCCATCTGGCCCCACTCCGGCTCTGTGCAGGAAAAGTTCACACGACGTCGCGGCAAGCCCCTCCTCATCCTTCGCCATCCCTGCGCCATCCCTACCTCACTCCGGGGTCTTGCTTGTCGTGTTCAAACTACGTCGCAGCAAGCCCCGCCCCATCTTGCACAATCCCTGCGCCATCCCTGCCGCTAGCCGGCTTTAGCCCCATCTTTTTAATTCCTTTTTTAAAAAGGAATTACAGGCGCTTCTGCCGGAGGCAATCAGGAGTCATTCCGGCGGCTGCTGTTTTCGCCGCCGGAATGACTCCTGATGGCTTCCAGGGGGCTTCCAGGCGGCTTTAGAGCCGCCTGTGTGAAAACGTCCTTAGTGATAGATTCCTGCCAAGCAGGGGATTGGGTTAGATGCACCTTGTGGTCCTTATTATCATATGATTCTATGATTCTATGAAGACAACTCACCCTTTGTCACTCTTTAAGCCTCTTACTCTACATCCATGTAGACAGGGCGAGTTAAGATCTGAGATATAAAGAACATTCCATTTCTTTTCTCATCTTTAATGCAGAAAAGCTGTCCAGGCATTTGACCCACCCAGGGACCTTTCACACTACACAAATATACACTGTGATTTCACTTTAACTGCTATGGCTGCATGTGACATGACAAAAAGAATGACACCCTCAATCTCTCCTTACAATTGCAATGGCACTTAGTTATATCTTTGGTTTTGAGCAAATTACTTAATTATTAGTAACTTGTTATTTGTAACAAGTTATGCCCAAGTTATTTGAGAGAGATTGGCCAACTAACAAAGTCAACAGGCTCCATTTTGCATTCCAATTTCTGACTTTGAAACAAAAATCACTCCCATCCCCTTTCCTGCTCTATAAGGGGAAACCAGCTCTCTTCTATAAACTAGAATGTGCACATGATATTGACTGTTCTGAGTTTGGAAGATGAAAGGAAATGCTCCTCGAATTATGGAGTAAGAGGACAATATAAATAACATGACCTTTGCTACAGTACTTGCCATATTCTGATGATTAAACCAAGTTCATGTTTAACATCCAGATAGGATTCCTGGCAGAAGGAGAAACTTGCCATATTAAATGTTCAGATCAGAAATGTTCAATGCCGACTCAATTAAGTTGGATTGTAAGACAGCAAACTTAAAATCAAGAACACGTGGCAATGTTTGACTTGACCAAGTTTTTTTTTATAGTCTGCCCTTCTGTCCCCCCCCCTCCCCACATAATTTTAAAAGAATAAACATCTACACACTGAAACTCGGTGCCAGGAATATCAACTGGTTTTGATCTCCTTGCTTAGATATTAATATTCCATTCTGTCTCGTTTGTTGGCATCTTTTTGGCATTTTCCAACCAATAAACAGGAAGAGAATTGCTCCTTTCACTCTACTTCATCCACTTGTTTTCTTTAGTATGATGTAAGCCAGACCCTCTGAGTTACATCTGATTTGACCTCACCATTCTAGCAAATGTTTGGGAGTACATGTAGTGGGTCTCCATCAGCCTCATCCAGCTGATTTCCCAAAACTGGCCAGTCACTTGATACATGAAAAATCCAACCTTGAACATGCTGGTAGCCTCGTATTCTTTCATTTTTTTCTTCTCACACTGATTTTGCTCTGCTTCTGTTTCCTGTTCCCTTCTAATAAAGCAATTCATGGTATAGTCAGAATTACAGACTCACAGAATCATGGAGCTAGAAGAGGTCCCATAGGCCATTGACTCTAACCCTCTGCTCAGAGCAGGATCTCCAGCTAAACCATCCCCATCCCTTTTTCCCCCTCAAGATGTTCAGAGGAGTGACATCCCCATTCCTGGTATTACCTGGTGCAGGGGGAGCTGCTGGAGCAGGGACTGTGGTGTCCAAAAAGGCATGTTTGGCCCTCTCCTTCACTGTGGTGGCAGGGATATCCTAATGAGAAGGCCTCCACTGAAGAAACAAAGTTGTGAGTGGTGCACTCAGCTTTCTCCTTTGACATGGCTGAGGAGAGGCATATTCAGCCCTGTCCTTCACCACTGTCATGGAAGTCTCCTTGTGAAGAGGTCTTTGCCACCATGGTGAAGCCAGGAGAGATGCAGCAGGAGGGCCTGACTGGTTGTTACCCCTTTTCTGGGGTGTCACCCAGTGTGGGTCACACTTCCACACATCCCTAGTGATGCCACTGGTCCAGAGAAAGAGATTCCACCACCTCTCTAGATATTTTGTTCCATTGCTAAATCACTCTAAATCACTCTTACCTTCAAGAAGTTCCTTCTTATGTTGTCTCATTCACAGGGCTGCCATGAATTGGGATCAACTCGAAAGCAGTTAATAACAAATAGACAAGTTGGAGTAGTTTCGAAGAAGGACAAGGAAAATAAATGTGACACAATTATCCTCTTTTCAAAGCAAATATATTGGGCATGCTGCTGGCAATGCTCTAGCTGGCATTCCTGCATTGAGTAGGGAGCTGAACTCAGTGACCTGTGGGACCCCTTCCAACTCCTTGATTCCATGACTCTATAAAGCTATAACTTGTATTCTCATTGTCTTCATTTTACTTCCGTGTACTCTTTGAACCTAAATTGAGCAGGATATGAATATATCTGGCCCTCCACCTCAATACTCTCAAGTGTTGAGATATCCTGTTTTGATATGAAAATGCATTTAAAAAATGAACATTCTTTTTATTCTTAACACTTATTAGGAGTGTTAAGGGATGACAACATTCATTCATTTTTCTTCAACAGCCTAATATATCTGAGAGGTCAAGATGATATCTTAAATGTTTTAATCATTTTGAATTATTTGTCAAATAACTTCAAGAAGATCACAGCTTACAATTCTGCCCCATCAACCTCCATCAGGTGGTTCCATGAATGCCAAGCTGAGTTATCATTTGGACACCCATGTCTGTATTCACTCTGTTTTTACATGGTCTGGATCATGGCAGATGTGTAAAATTGTGTTCCACCTTATCTCTCCCAGCCCTGAAATATCAACTCTACAACAAGTACCTTGTTAATCTGGAGGACTATATATATATATATATATATATATATATGTATCAGAATTTTCAGAGAACTTGGACAGGTAGAGCTGTCATTACATAAAGACCTTTTGGATCTGTAAGTAACAGCCTGTAATGTTACAGTTCAATGAGTGACAAGTTAATGTTTCCCTTCTGGAAATGTTGTTCTGACATTAAAAATGTTCAGAGACATTTTGATTTAATTAAATATAGAGGCCATAACAACAATGGAGTACAGTGACAACCCATTTTCCAATTACCCGTCATGAGGAATACCACAACTTTGGCTCATATAGGGGTACAATTTTTATTTTATTTTATTCTGTTTAATTTTGACAGAACTCAGGGACCTGGCCAGCTTTTCTTGGAGACAGCTTCACACCAAAGAAAGATGGTCCCAGGTGCGCCTGTGAGAGGAGATCCTATTTAGTGATGGTGATGACAGGGTGTGTGTGTGTGTGTGTGTGTGTGTGTGTGTGTGTGTGTTGTCTCATTCACAGGGTTGCCATGAATATATATATATATATGAAGTTGGGACACTGTCTTCCATTAGAGTAATTTTTTTTGTCCTTGTGACCCAATGTTGTCTGTGTTAAGGGTGTGAAACCTTTTTACATCCATGGGTCAAACTAAGGGGGGGGGGGGGGAATATTTGTATTTATGTGGTAGATGAAGCCAAAGGCCAAAAATGCCAACATATTTTCTCTTAACTCGCTTGCTGTAACTGGGATGTAGCTCTTTACTACTTTTCTTCTAAAGGAAACCAACGTGTAATTTATCAATTGATTTCATGCTATGAGAAAGTGTTCAAAAATGCACAGGAACTACACACAGTTTAAGACTTATTTGATGCAAAATTCACACACAGAGCTTATGCACACACAAAAAAATACCAATGGTTTTCCTGCAGAAAACAACCTGTTATGAATAGAAAAACAGAAAAATAATATTTCTTTCTGCACAGAGAGACTATTTTATGCACATAATATGGAGTTTTCTGTGTAAAACAACCATGTGCAAATTTTGTGCAGAATAAGTCACAAACTGTGAAATCCTCAGTTAAGGATTTTTCCCATTAATCTTTCTCAACACTTGAGAAATTTGTTTTTGATTATTTTTGAATATACAATATTCTTTCCATCCCTAGACCTCTGAAGAAGCCCATAGAACCCAGTCGTGACCCAACCCAACAACAATATTTATGTTCATGATGCTCTGTGTGGCAAAAAAATATAGGTCATGAGAAGGCATAGAGAGGGACACAATAATTGGGGTGGCTTCCCCACTACAGAATTAATGCAGTTCGACACTGCCTTAACTGTCATGGCTCTATCCTATGAAATCCTGGGATCTGTAGTTTGTTCTGATGCCAGAGAGGTAAATATCTCACAAAACTGCAAATTCCAGAATTTCATAGCATTGAGCCACAGCAGTTAAAGCAGTATTAAACTGCATTAATTCTGCATTGTAGATGCAGTCCAAGGGGCTTATAAAAAATCAAACAAACACAGAAGAATAGAAAGAAAAGGTAAAGGCTGCTGCTTTTCCCCTTAATGTCTGAATGAAACCTTGAACACTTTGCACTTTGGTGCTTCTCCATGGACAATGACTGGGAGGGAAAAAGAATAGAGTTGCAACTAGGAACCTCTATCTGCCCTGGTGCAGTGAAGTCACAGCTGTTGCAAAATGAGATACTGGTTACCTCTTTGTGGAAGGCCTATGGAAGTACTTACTACTGGCATAACTAGGGTTACACTATTGTAACCTACCAGCAAGAATATGCATTTTGGAGCAAGCAAGAGCAAGTGTTACAGGCAAAAATCACTGCTGACTTTAAGTTCATATGAACTTAGAGATGGATTGTATTGACTTTGCAGAAGGTTCATATGGCAAAACTCTAGAATCTCTTCTCTGCTGACCTCAGAGTACTTGAGGTTTCATGTTTAAACACACACACACATAACCTCTGTGAAAATTTTATCAGATGAATTTGACCTGATTCCTCAGTTTCACTGAAATGTGAAACCCAACCATTTTGATCCTATTTTGTCTTTTAAAAAAGCTTTGCTTCCCTGCACTATCTGAAAGCAGAATCTTGCCTGCTATGTTGAATTTAAAGTACTGTCGACCATGCTGTGTCACATTAGCAGAATCAACAGTACAACTGAGACAAGAAGGAATAAGCTAACCTTAGCTCCGCTGACTGTGCCAGGAATTTGCCATTGTGGTTTCAAACAAATGCAGAGAATATCAGTTTCTCCCAACAAATCTTTTCAATAACCTGGTCAATTTGTTTGCTTGGAGGTCCAAAACTCTGACCATTGCTCACTAAAACCTGTTTTGTATATTGATGAAAAGATAGCCATTTCCTTGAGGGTAGATTCCATGATTCACTGGTAATATTCTTCTAAAGAGAACCAGTGTGATGTAGCGGCTACAGTGAGAAAAGTTACTTCCCTTGAGAAGAAAATTAGTAAAGAGCTACATCCCTGTTATAGGTAGTAAGAGATTTAAGCCAAAATATGTTGCTATTTTTTTTGTCTTTGACTTTATTACTTTTCCAAGCTCTACTCAAAAGGCAATAGATTGTGCAAAAAGGTCTTCTCCATTCTGTATCCCACATAAGTATCATATGCACGCTTGTCTTTCTTCATCTGAACAGAACTCTATTTATTTATTTTGATAGAGTTTCTTTCCCAGTTAGAGATGGCTTTTACAATGTGATTTGTGTTCTATCAGGCTCATCCCTAGCCCAGCAGATTGAATTAACACAAAAAAGCAAATGACATTGCTGCTGAAAGGATTATAATTTGACAATTAAGGGATTTATTTTTGAATCAACACTGGAGCAAAGCTGCTGTTGGCTGGTGCTAGGGGAACAGGAATTTACTACTGGTGCAGTAGTAAATTCTATAGAAGTTTATTTGTTAGAAATATGCATTTGTATCAGGGGTGGGCAAAGATCAGCCTGCATACTCCAAAATGGACCAGAACTGCCATGTCCTGGGCTTCTCCCGGTCCATTTTAGGCTCTATAGAGAACTTTTAAAAGAAAACAGGAATTGAAGTATGTGACAATCCTGACCCACCACCCATCACTTCCTGTTACAAAACAACAACGAAAAGTCTTTGTGGCCTAAAATGATGCAGGTGCCTTCAAAAATGTTGCAAAATGCCCCCATACATACTCCCTAAAGGCCATTTAGGACATTTGGTACTAAAAATATTTTTCACAGAGGACAGCCCTCTCTTCATCCCTTGAGTTTCTGTGCCAAGTTCCATGCAGAAACATGATAGCCTGTGGGGGCATGTCTGCACTGTCAGAAAAACCCAGCTAACCATTGGGGCTTCCAGAACTGAGAAGAGGATGAGCATTCTACATATTCGGTGCCCACAATGGGGCTGACACTGGTATCATTGTTCGCACACATTGTTCTGCAAAGGTGCTTGTGGGACCAATTTGCATCAGTGCACTGTGCTGATGGTATTGTTCTGCCAATGTGTGATCACTTGCCATGGCTGCAAAAGGAATGGTGCTGGAGGAACCGTGCAAACTCAAAAACAAAAGTACTGTGACGAGTCGGAAATTCCAAGTGAGAAGAGGTCATGGATTATCAAAATGCTGACACTTCTCCAGAACACACACAGAGGTGTGCAATCCACACACCCAGGAGGTTTTCCAAATTTCCCAGCCTGATCCAGAGAAAAAAGGTCTCTTTTTACTCTAAAGAAACACTCTGGAGCAAGGATTGGGCCCATGTTCCACCAGTTTGGGACCTGTGTATCATCTAAACAGGTGTGAGAATGGGACAAGAACATCTCTTTTAGCAGCCCTGGATGACTTTAGCCAGGCAAAAGAACCTTACGATTGAACCATAAGACTTAATAATTGTTTTCACTGGTCAGGGTCTTTAAAATTTTGAAAGAGCCAGTATGATCATCTCTGCATGAATCTATTTGAACAGTATTCTTTACTTCCATGAAAGTATATCAAAATATGTACAGTGGGCCCTTGGTATCCATTGGACTTCAGTTCCAGGAACCCCATGGATTCAAAAATACCTGGATATTCAAGTCCTATTAAATACATGGCAAGTCCTATTAAATAAATAAATAGTGTCCCTTATATAAAATGGGGAAAAAAATCAAGTTTTGCTTTTTGTAATTTATGTATTGTTTGGAAGTTGATTGAATCCATGGATAAAGAATCCGTGGATATGGATGGCCAACTGTGGTTGTTTTAATGTACTTGACCATTGAGAAGCTGCATTACTACTACTATATTTTTTTAGGTTCATGTTTAAGGGCGTGGATATTTAATTTCCTGGCATGTTACCATCATTAGTCACTTGTTCTGCTCTCACACAAAACTGGTTTAGAAAATCTACTTTGCTGAGAGAGCCCTGGTATATCTAATTTGTACAAATTTACTAAAGCTTGTCAGTCACACTAAAGCATTTAATAATCTGTGACATTAAAATAAAACACTTTTTTTAAAAAACCCTCTGGCACACAGCCCTCCTGGTAACACAGTAACTGTTATTCATTTGGCTGGGTAAATGGAATTGTGAAACAGCAGCACCAGAGGAAAAATAAAGTTGAAAAGAGGAAATGGTTCTTCCAGGAGGGATCCAAGTAGCCTCATGCCAACATGTGGAAAGTCATGAACCAACCTGGGATGCTTTCACACTACAGAATTATAGTGCTATGATTCCACTTTAACTGCCAGGGTTCCATCTTAAGGAGTCCTGAGATGGGAAGGAGATTTAGAAATCCCTTCCAGAAAGTGGTAATTTCTACCAAACTACAAAACTCCCAGGATTCTATAAGGATGTTGCCATAGCAGTTAAAGTGGAATCACAGTTTAATAATTGTTTAGTGTGAAAGGGTCCTAGGTTGCCAACTGACCATAAAACCCATATCAAAAACCCGAATTATTATAATTTTCAACACATACACATATCAATTTTTCTCTATTCTGTGGCTCTATGTTTGCCAAGGCCCTCCTTATCTTTAATAGCTGCATGGCAGAAAGGTACAACATGTGGTGCATCTACACTGGAGAAAGAATGCAGTTTGACACCACTTTAAGCACTGTAGCTCCACCCGATGGATTCTTGGCATCTGTAGTTTTACAGGGCCTTTAACCATCTCTGCCAAAGCATGCTGATGTCTGACTGGGAGACTTTGCCTCTATCCAGCCACTCCCTGAATCTCAAAGGGTACCTCAACGGGTTGTGTATATAATATGGGCAGACAAAGGGACAATCTCTGACAAAGAAGCTCATTTTTACAAAATCTTTCATGGGAACCCAATTCAGCTGCACCCCTTTCTTATCTTCTTGGGTGGATGCTGAAGAAGGGCTACAGATAGACTTTCAGTGTTGAGTTGTACCAACATGTCTGCATTAAATAAAGTAAGGAAGCTTAACCTGGGAAAGAATGAGATTCTACTCTCGATGATCCTACTGTAGTTGTATGTACTTACTTACAACAGGCAAAGTAAACAGTTGCCTCCAGCATCACTTTCTAAGTACATGTAAAGACCAAAACAGAAAGCTACCTTATCACCAGCTACCCTATCATGTTGGAAAAAAGTATTCTTTTATAAATTTTGCTACCAAAATGGAAATCATAAGACGTGCAGGCTATTGAAAGAAAAAGAATGACCCCAGGATGCATTTGGGAAAAAGCTTTCAAGTCTCTTCAGAAGATTCAAAATGTTTTTGTTGACTAATGCAAGGCTTACCTGACCTGGTGGTTTCATTTTCTATGTGCCTAATGTTACCGTAAAATAAAAATAATTGCTGAAACATGTTGAACTGTTCTTGTTTTTTGTGGTGTAGGACCCTAGCCCAGTTATTTCTATTTTTGATCCCAAAATTTCTGTTAAAGAAGTAAAGTGCAGGAGCACATCTACTTTATTAATTGAGGTATGCCCTTATTGCCATGCTGAGCTGCTTTGTGGAAGAGTGTTCAGGAAGGAATGGTGGGGAAAGGGTAATCAAGGCTATATCTACACTGCAGAAATAATCCAGTTTGACAACACATTAACTGTTATGGCTCAGCGCTATGGAATCCTGGGATTTGTATTTTGTTGTGGCACCAGAGCTCTCTGGCAGAGAAGGCAAAATGTCCCATAAAACTACAATTCTCAGAATTCCATAGCACTGAGCCATGGCAGCTAAAGTGGTGTCATACTGGATTATTTCTGCATTGAGAATGCAGCCCAAGAAAAACTACCAATATGGGGAAGAAAACAAGAACCATCCCCTCTCTTCAAAAGAAAGGGAGATGAGCATGTTGTATTGTGATATCCAGTCTGGAGAATAAAATTAAGGTCCTTAGTAAGATATCAGTACTGTTCATATGACACTGTCACTCTTATTATTGCTCCAGTTTTATCTCAATACAGCTGGGGTGTAGTTTCTAGTGCAGTCTTGGGTTGGATGTTCACTGCTTATGAACCTTTGTTCTTTTCTGATGCATATTAAGCACCTGATGAAAAATTCTGTTTGTCTGTGGCGTTACAATGAAATACCTTGTAGGAAACGAAAAGGTCAAGCATTGCTTGTCAGTGATTTATTATAAACACAGCCTCCTTCTTTTCTTTTTCTTTTTCTTTTTCTTTTTCTTTTTTCTTTCCTGATGCTTTGCATTGGGATTAGCGGCGATACATCATCCCGCTGCTAGATAAAATATGAAGTTGTGAAAGTCTGGTCAAACATTGCTGCTGAGGAATGACCCTGTAATCAGCTCCCGGCATACGCAGGTCTCCCTTGATTTATCAACCTAAACCTGTGGGTTCTAAGAAGGGGATGAATTAGTTGAAAAGATATCCACAGGATAATAGCAATAGCAAAAGAGCTATAGGAGGACCGTTTGTCAACTGCCCTGGCCTGCCCTCCTTAATTGCGGAAAAATTGAGAGCGGATACCTCAGGCACCTGACGTATAAATCACCAGCCCAACAACAAGCGATGTATCAAATAGGATGTAGTATGTCTGTCTTGGCCTTAGTTTATGGTGAGTAGAGGCTGCCTGAACATACCAACAACACTGAGGCTAGATGGGTAAACAAAGCAATACCAGGGATCAAGGGGAAAATGTGGCCTTCAAATACCTTCTGGGGCATTCTGTACATGCTCAGAAGCTAATTTCTTTCTGTGCTGTGTGGCTTTGAGGCAGGTCAATAAACAGAGAGCAATGACAGAGTGGGAAAAATAAGGCTTGTAGGTTGGATGCAGCCTTTGCAACCCAGTTTTGTAACCCTTGGAGCCCCACTTTTTTTTTTTAAAGGTATGATTTGGGGTTGTTGTTGTTTTGCCTAAACTAATGGGCAAATGACTATTACAATTTGTGTGAATCCAAGTACTGTGTGTGTGTGTGTGCATGTGTCTGTGCAGTCACATGTGGGAAAGAGAGGAGGAAGGGGAAATTTCAGATTAACTAATCAAAAATATATTTTCAATTGTTTGAAAATATTCTAATCAATTCAGTTTCACCAACTAACTAAGTAATCCAACCAAGCAATAGAAATGTACTTCCCACAATCTTTTGCCATCTTCCATGTTGACCAGATCTTCAAGGGATGCTGTCATATTGCAGAATTAATGCCGTTTGACACTGTTTTAATTCTCATGGCTCCATTTTATGGAATTCTGGGATCTTCAGTTTGTTGTGGCACCAGAGCTCTCTGACAGAGAAAGCTATGTCACAAAACTTCAAAGCCCAGAATTGTATAGCACTGAGCCATGGCAGTTAAAGTGGGGTCAAATGGCATTAATTCTGCAATGTAGATGCAATGTGGGAGAAGAAGGCCAACAACACATGGGCTAGCCCACTGCAGTAGGCCCTGATTCACACATGTGCTACTGCATTGCTCTGTGCTCAACTTCTTCTCTTTCTTAGTCCTTAAAACCCATGTGGCAATCGGACGATCTAGACCCTTATCACCATGGGATGCTTTTGTCCTGAGCTCTTCTTTCCAACAAACAATGATATTTTCAGGCTACAGCTGATTCTGTTATTGTCCATCTTGGGCCAGAGGTGAAAACATGAGACAGATTGCTGTGCTGATGATGAAAAATCCCTTCAAATGAATCTCAGATGCATGTGTTAATTTTTTGGCAGATTATTTGTCCAGTGTCTGTAAATACAAATGATTATAGATTATGATTTTAGATAGCACCCACAGGATCTGTTGGTGGTGCATAGAAATAATAATAACCCCATTAAATGTGATGCCACTTGAGGTTAGCAGTCACTTCCCACACAGCTGTGGACAATGGAAGTCATTCTCTCTCTCTTTTTTCATCTCTTTCTCTCTCCCTCTCTCCCCCCTTTTTTCTTTCTCTTTAATGATTGAGGGTCACCAGGTTGGCCCTTGTTCTTTTAGAAAAATGCTCTGGGATTTCTAATTTCCACCTGGATGATCAACGGTGACAGACAGAAAGGACCACAGTTTAATGTCTCAATGAAAGAATTGGATGAATGATTGTTAGATGATTAATGGATCGCCTGGTGCTGAAGGATGACAGCTTCTATATAATGGAGAAAGCTAATGTGTAATTTTTGCTGTGCCGCCATTTCCCTACCTTAACACTCACCCATCTATTGGGCCATTTGCAGCTGGTTGAAAAAAACAAAAGGTGCATAGTCACAGAGCTAGTTTTATACAGAGGAGGCCATAGCTCAATGATGGGGCACATCTTTTTCCAGCCTAAATGTTCTAGGTTCTCAGTATCCCCAGATTGGATTAGGAAATGCACTTTGGTTGGAATCCTGTTGGTGTCCTACAGAAAAGCAAACATGTACCTTCAAGTCACCTGTTGGCTAGAAATGTAATTTGCCATTAATTTTATTCTTAAAGAAAGTAATTTTAGCAGCTTTTTTCATGCTGAGTGAAAGCTTTTGAAAAATACAGTTTTCAAAACCAATTCAAAACAGATTTATTCTTTAAAAAAAAACAACAACAGTGTTTTCTGCACAGGAAATAGGTTCTTCTGCACAGAAAATAATATTTCAGTGTGGAAATGCACAGAATCCCTGTCTCCAGTGCAGAAAATGTTGCTTTCTGTGCAAAACAACTATGTGTGAATTTTGCAAAGAATAAGTCCTGAAGTGCAAAGATTCTCATCAGTCTAGGATTCTTCTCATCAATCCAATTCTTAGTCCCAAATGAATCAGTAGACTATATCCACTGAACCAATGGTTAGTTTGATAAGGCAACACTGATGCAAGTTGTATTAAGTGGGTCTGTTTGGATTAGGACTGATAAAGTACAAGTAGGAATCAACAAGGACTATATATATATATATATATATATATATATATATATATATATATATATATCAGGTGCTAAAAAGGATGTTGCAATGCTATAAATTGCTCATGACCCTCTGTAGCTACACCCCTGGGGAATTTCTTCTTGAAACTCTATATGTGTTATGGTATAGAGCTCTCAAAAGGAGAACAGAATTCAGACACCAACAAGACTAGGTCCTGTTGACCAATATCATATAATCTTTGGAGAAATGATGTTATAGCTCTTTTTTCAACCAGAAAAAAAAGATGAGTTTGCAATGTACAGCCTTAAACTAGGTATTGCTATATGCATTTTACTAAATCAGGGTACAATAGCTGGAAATCAGATTCCTGGTAACAATATTTGATTCATCCACATTAGTCTAAATGGAAGAATCCACCCTGAGGGACAAAATACTACCTACAGAAGACCTGATAGAAATTTAGTATTGAAAGTCCCTCTGTCTCGCATTTATGTGCACAGATGCACATACCTTCAGAAGATGCTAGCTCTTTGGAATGCAAGTATGGAGAAAGTAATGGCCTTTTGTGCCATGAATTATGAAAACATTTTTAAGCATTTCCATAATGAAACATTTACATCCCTTACAAAGGGTCTGAAATGCATTATCACAAAAGGTGAGAAAACAGTTGAGCAGAGTGCAAATTTATTTAAGAACCCATAGTGCTGAAAAAGAGGAAGCATTGAGTCTCCAGGTTTGCAGGGTGCTCTCTACCAATACTCGACCTTCCAATGCATTTCCTCACTTAAATAAACAATAATGCATATCACAGTTCATAAAGCAATCATTTGTTCCTTACAAACAACAAGATGCTTTAGGCTAGGGGTGAGGAACATGGTCTTCCATTACATATCAGATTAGAATTCCTATGAACCCTGACTAACACAGCCAATAGTATGGGTAACTATTATTTTTGCAATAATTGCAGTAATTTCCTAATAATTCAATGTGTGAGGGATCTTTAAGAAGAATACTGATGTTGATGTGACTGCTGGCTAAGACAGGTCTTTGGAAACTTGGGAGCTCAGGAGACCAAAACAGTAAATTCTGGGCAATCTGGCTAGATGTAGATTAATAGGTATATGGCAAAGACCTTTAATATTGTATAAAGAGGCAGAGATAGAGGGACTTGCTTCAGGAGATTGCTTTGCAACTTCCAATACTCCCTTATAAGCCATTTCCACACAAATCTGCTGCACAATGGTGCATGGGTGCCCCACAGCTAGAATGGCCACCAAACCACTCCACTGATCCAGCTCTCACTGCCTTTATTGTTGTCTCCTTCCATGCAAGAATGCCAGTGGAGCTTTAACCTCAACACTAAATGGGACCTCAGTCTCATTTTCATTGTATGAAGTTGCTTCATTCAGTCCTAGGAATTAAAAGGTTCATTAAATGTTCTGTCCTTAAAATCACTTTCCCTCCAATTTTTTGAGTCTCTTATATGCCCTGCCCTTTTTATAATGCACATCGTGATGCTAGTCAGGAATTAATTTCCTCCCTTTCTTTCTAGGTTCCCCCACAGAGAAAGCAAATTTTTAATATTATCTTATTGTTTACCTGCTACAATTCCCTCTGTGACTGAATCAAGTTCTTTTTTTGTGTTGCAAAATGGACAAGAGCTCTATTGTTGCCAGCTGGGCTCATTTTATTATTTCTCATTGTTTCAGTCTCAAATGGATGAATTTGCCTTTCTATATACTATGATACATTTTGTTTTGTTTGCAATTTCTGTTGTTTTCTTGACTTGTCTGTCACTAGGGACATAAGGAATACTCATACATTTTCTCATCAATAATGAGAAAGGGTGTCTCAACACATTTGGATTCCCCCTCAGAAAAGAATCAATGGTCACAAGTTTTTTTCCACACTTTTGGGATGGCTTTTCTGGGGGGAAAATTGCACAAACATCTTATTTTTGAAACCAAAATGTTTTATGTACAAAGACCCTGTTTTTGGCACAAGGACATTGGTGGGCTTTTTGAATACATTGTGTACAAAAATGAAATAAGCAAAAATGTGCAACTGTACCTTTGACTGTAACAAATACATTTGCCTAACACTACTGTTTAATTCCAACATGAAAATATCAATTGAATAAATGGAATTTTGGTAAACCAACATTTTCCTGAGTCCCATTGATTTAATGGGTCTGCTCTACAATTGATTCTATGTCTGTGTATGTTTGTTAGCCATAGACTTGCAGCTATATGAAAATCAACAACAGGATGTCCATAATGGACTTTGTCTGTATAAGCTGCCCTGTGCAAACTGCTGAGAAGCAAATCAAGGTGGGCTTGATTTGTTGTGAAGAGCACCCTCTAATTCTACATAAACCCACTGAGTACCCACCATTACCTTTGTTTCATCTCTCCATTCTCCTTCTCCAAAATGAAAAAAGAGAGTCATTGGTAGGTATTTGCTCTACATATAGGGTGCCTTTCCTTTAAGGTCCTCAGAAGTTACTGAATTCCCAAGTAGGATCCAATGTTCTAGTAATCAAGGAGAAGGCTTTTTTTTTTATCAAAAAATGCACAGAACTCCAGCCCTTCTGTATCACAGACAAGTCCATGGGCATCTCTCTACGTTATTAATATTCTTTATTTGTCATTGTGTAAAGTAGGGGACATATCAAGTGTTAAGTTCCAGGAAGGAAAAGATAGCTGTTTTCCCTTCAATGGGAACTCCCAGCACTTATGCCCCATTCTTCATTCCATGAAGACATTGTTTTGGTTGCTTGCATTCAGGAATAGCAAGGATGAGAAAGGACTAGCAGTGGCAATAGGGCCATTTCTAGAAGATGGCAAGACTGGGCATCTTCCAAGGCCCTCTTACTTGAAGAGGGTTCCTCACAAAGTGCCCAGGAAGAAGAGATAAAAATTGAAAAAGTTCTGTATTTTGTGATCTGTCTCCATCTGGTTAACAGGGTCTTTGCAGCAGCAACTTTCAAGAGACAATACTGGAAGCATTACCCCTTCCTTTTTTTTCTGGAATATTTCAGAGATGAAAGAACCCAAGGCTTTCTTTGAAGTGTTTAACAGGAATACTGAGAAGCTCTAAGCACTTTGATGCAATGAAAGGGTAAGTACTCTCTGAATAGTGACCAGGCTTTAAAAAGTGTTTGAATGTGAGAAATGGCACCAAAGCAGAAAAGTTTCACTAAAGAAACCATCCCACCCTAAGACACACATACACCCTTCCTAACCTATGTGTGGTGTTCTTACCACTAACTACTGATTTTTAGATGCTCCCTGAATTCAACCTCATTTATCTTACTTGGCTCCTTTCCTAGGACTGCATTAGGGATTGTCTGAGGGTGTTAGCACTGCAAAATTAATGAGAGAACCATTCTGCATCAAAGTGCATGTTTCCTTTTTCTCTCAGAGTTTTAACTGTTATTGCTACAATGAGCTGAATAATTAGAATATGTGCTTAATCAGTGTTCCCTTCTTTGCTAAAAAGCACACTGCCTTTACCAATTCAAGAAAATAAGTTCATGAGATGGGAACCAGGGCCTACTGTTGTATTTGTGCAGAATCTTGTACCTTCTTCTGCCCAGAAATGGCATCCCCTCCCTCCTGTTTATTCTATGAATCAGGTTAAGGATACCATTAAGATCTGTAGAAAGAAGAAAAGGGGGAAGAAAATGTGCTGATTCCACTGACATTGGATACTGAGGTTAGATCTACTCTATCATTTCCAGCGGACAATACAAATATTATGAAAGGCCTCCTCTGACACATATGTCACAAATCAACTCCTTTTGTCATTGGCCATAACTGGACTGGACTGAGGCAAGAGAATTCCAAGTAGGGAAAAGTGATTCAATGTATCCCCTTTTTGATTTCTACCATATGACAATTTCACAATAATCCTTGGGGGACTCAGTTAAACTCAACCATAAGTAGGAAAAAATAAAAATAACTTGGCAAAGATCCTATATCAGTATTACACACTGTAAATTGACCCATGCTAAGTTATGCATTAACTGTTCAGCATTGCCCTTGTGGCAACTTTGCTCAACTGGACCAAGACACTAAATGTCCATCTGAATGGACAACTAAATTCACATACCTTTTCCCATATACTATTCTGCTTCTGCAACCTTAATCTGAATGTGATCATTCTACCTTTATCAAATATGTTAGACTACTTTCATAAGGGGTCTTAATACATACATAAGGCACCAGTAAGATACCAGGCAGTGGTTGGGTGGTTTTTAGGACAATGATGGCTCTCACACAATTACTGTCATGCACTGTATTGTCTACGTCTTTGTTTCAAACTCAAGAACTCCATTTCACTAGGAGAGAGAAACAATTAAAAAAATTGCAGTAGGTCAGTGAAATACTAGAACTTGTGTAAATAAAGATGCCCACTGGAACCCTTCGAGGAAGTGCCAAGTGGCAGAATACAATGCTGCCATCTTGTGGATCCAAATCCAGATATTGAGACAGCATGAACTTTTTTGCAGTGTTATGGGTGGGGTCTACACAGTGGACTTGGCCAAAAGAATTCAAATATCTCTGTTCAGTTTTAAGGGTGCCCCACAAACTTGTTTTCCATTATTCCGCATTATTTTATTAGGATATTTTATCAGGGTATTTTTCTTGTGTTTCTGAAGTGATTGTGTTACTAGATGAAGGTACTGAGTATCATTTAGTGATAAATGAAGAAATGCAAGATATACGAGAGCGAAATGTTCCATTGAATGACTTCATTAATAATATCTATCTATCTATCTATCTATCTATCTATCTATGTCAGGATATTCTGAAATATGAAAACTAGATGTGGAGGAGGAGGATAATTTAAAATATTTCTATCATTATATGTATGTATGTATGTATGTATGTATAAATCTGTCCTTATTTCTATAGATATATGTCCCTTACCATTACATGTTTAGAACATGCATTTCTTTCCCACTACTTTTACACTTAAATCTATAGTCATAAATTTGGTTATAAATTTCATGCCTCTTGAAATGGGTTTATTTATGTATCATGTTCCTCTAATTAAAAGCACAGATGTCATTCAAAGGAGTCTAATGCAATCACAATCAGCATTGTGGATGCACTGTCAACTTAGGTGGGCACTACCTTGTGCATTCAGTTGCATACAGAACTGGATAAAAATCTAGGAAGCTATGTCCCATATAGCCAAACTAATTGCCCATCTAACCAAGGATGGATGATTTTACCATATTGCTTCCTAGATCTAAACATGACTTTTACAATTCAGTCTCCATCTGGCTTTGCATTGATTTTCATGAATTAAAATGGAACTCCAGGTCTCATGTGATCTTCATATTGCCAGTTCCCTGATCCTTTCAGATAAGGCCTGAAAACTTGGCTTGTTAGTGAGATACTTATCTGTAACTGTGGATATGTGCATTTTGCTTTTAAGAGATGGAAATTACAGGTATTTGTGTCAACCGTAAGTACACAATTCCTGCCAAGGACAATGGAAGCAGCTGGCCTTTCCTTTCCCCCATTAAAATATTATTTTATTCTGCGTAATATTATACCAGTATAGTTCCACTAGTGTTAAGCTGGATCACACTGTTGGCCAAATGTTTGGCACATACATACTGGATTATGTGCAGAATTCTGTGGTGAGATAGGCAGGTGTATTGCACTGCACACCCGAAGCAGCTTTTTAGGGCAATGTGTAATGGACATATTGAGTTGTAAGAGAAGCAGAGTTCTACCTGCAGAATCATTGCCATTGTGGAATAGCACACACAGAGTAGTGTTTCAATGCCTACTGCATGTTGTTCACATTGCACATTGTGCAATGAGGAGACAGCTATGCTCATTCACCATTTCTCATACTGTCCAGGAAAGCAGCCAACAGCTGATAACAAGTCCAAGCAAACACTCAGAGTTTTGTGGAACAAGATAAGTCTTGAAAGGCAGACTTAAGGCAAAAGGCAGAGTCCTGAGACAAAGTCAATAGTCAGTCTGAGTATAAGCGAAAGGGTCAATTCAAGAGCGTAGTCAGGCAGTCCAGAAAAGCAGGGTGGTCAAGTCAATTCGTAATCCAAAGGTTCAAGCTGAGAAATCGAGAGTCAGGAACAAGGTGCTTTCACCAGGGAACTCGGATAGCTTCTGACAAAAGCACTGGCATCCTTCCCAGCCTTTTATCATCAGCTCATTAATGCAGGTAGTTTTTACCAAGCTGGCATTTTTCATAAAGTCTCCTTGAGTGTCGGAGGTATGCCCTTTCTGATCTTCTCTGACTGAAGTTAGGTATGTTATCCTCTTCATCCTCATCCTCCATGTCCACAGTACTAGAAGGCCCAGCTGCCTGGAGGTTTGGCTCCTGGTTGTCTTCTGGAGCCACCGCCTCTTCTGGATCTCTTAGGGCAGAGCTAAGGCCAAGCTGAGGCTGAGGTTCCATCTCAGACTTGGAGTCCTCCCCTGAGTTCAGCCTTGCTGGGCCTAACATCCATTGGTGCTGTTCTATAGAGGGAGCCTAACTGTGCCAGAAGATATTTACTCCATAATAAAATGATGTGAGATTTTGACTTTTATGTCCTTGTGGATTGCTTGGTTGCATTAAGTACTGTTTTTGAGCCTCAAGCAGCATGATCTTTTGTGCAACAATCAAGCCAGAATAACATTGTTTCTGCAGTCCTCATTAGGATACCACTTGAGAAACATCCTTAAAAAGCACAACAATTTGAGCAATAATATCTACACCAATGTAATACACCAAAAAGATTATTCTAAGGTAATAACCACTCTTGTCACTGCTGGCTATTAAACTAAACTGAATGCTTGGTTGGATAGGGAGTCTGAACTATTCAATATTCTATTTACAACAAGAGACAGATAGCTTGATGACATTCTCAAGCATAGGAAGCCAACAGACCATAATATTATGCACATGCACTTCATAATTTAACATTACACCACTGGCCCATAGGGTAGAATACCCTCCCTACAAAGGTCCTCCTGGTAATTACCTGATTGATGGCCGTTGGAGTCCCTTCCAAGTCAATGAGCATATGGGTCAAATCCTGTTGGTTATCTCAAACTAGAGTAGACTCATTGACTCAATTTTTGAATGTCAAAACACATGGGGGAATCCAATTTATTCAATGACTCTAAACTAGTCAGGACTAAGAATTGGACTAGGACTGCTGCCCTACTGCAGGAATAAAGCAGTTTTACACTATTTTAACCTCTATAGTTCAATGCTATGGAATTCTGAGACTGCTAGTTTGAGTCATGGCAGCTAAAGTAGTATCAAACAGCTTTATTTTTGCAGTGTGACAGCAGCCTATGACCTATGACTCTCTCTTTCAAGCCTTTTAAAACCAATCCCCATCCTCATCCTCATCCTCAGTTAGCTTCCTACTTCTTTTACTTTGCATTATATCTTTTAAAGCTTTATTTAATATAGAGGTGGGTGGACAATGCCCTCATGAACATGCCATCACCAATACCTTCATCCTACTGGGGGAAGAATGTCAAAAATTAGGGATTCCCTCTCCCAGAAGCCTACAGAAGAGCAATTTTCTAATAAAATAGGATCAAGGCCCTCCCAAACTTTGCCCAGTGTAGGTCTCAAAAGATTAAAACTAGATTTAGACTTCTGGTTTTAATATTTCATTATTATTTTTCGTATGGCAGGGTGCTACTGAGATCCACACTGGGTGTTGGATGTGGAAATATGGTCCCTAGTGTCTCCAAAGTTATCAGCACCCTACAATTTAAAAATATTCTTCTTCATGTTGCTTGGGCATTTATCTTTTTCCATTAATGTTTTGCTCTTATTGATGCTTCCCTCTCCTTGCTTTTAGGTAATTTTCCCCACCTAATTCTTATACTTATGTCATCCTTAGTTCCTTGTACATAGTGAACTCTAGTGAATTTTTATTCCCATTATTCATAGCCACAGAGTAAATGATCCTCCATTACTTTAGTCTGTAAAATAAAACAAAATATGATAATTACTATGGCAACATCCTGTGGCCATGAATTCCATATATCAATTATGCTCTACTTAAAGAAGTCCTTCCTTTTGAATTGTTTCTGCATGGTACCTTTCTGTCTACAAGTGTGTTTGTTTTTGTGTCTATGTGGTTGTTTTGTTTTTTGGTGGTTGTTTTATTTTTTTAAAGCCTGTGTTTTGCAAATCTAATGAACAAGACTTTTTCTCTCCGAAAGGTACATTACTGAGCTTTGCAACATATAATCATCAGAATCCAAAAACATGAGAGGATGACCAGTTTATACTTAAATTTGGTCAGTATTTTGTTTTATGTGGTTGTACCCTAACTATTTTTTGACTTCTTTGTACCATACCCAATGAACTCTTCTGTCCAATAATATTTCTTTTCAGCCCAACTGGTGATTTAAACCAAGTAATGTACTGTTTTTGCTATTGACTTGAGGGACATACTCTTCCATTATGGTTAGATATTTTGTGGATTTTTGGTACCCACCCATATATTTTGGTTTGTTCTAATTTATATTTATCTATGGATGACAAGATGAACTTGGAAGAAAAGACTATATTTAAAGTTGCATACCAGCTCACAGGATATAAATCATTACGGCCCTTTGAGTTCTTCTGAACTTTCCTAAGCTTTTCTTGTCTAAAGACTGAAATCATGGTATCTGGTTGTATGTGTACCTCTGTGTGTTTAACTTCCCCCCACCCAGTTTATTATGGTTAAGTTCCTGCTGCAAATATATGATATTTTCTCATAGCAATCTCAGTTCTTATTGGTGCTTCATAAGAAGATAACGTTCTTTCCTCCCAGAAATAAGTGCATGTAGTAACATTGGTTCTTTTAATCCAATAATTTTCAAGCTCTCTGGCTACAAATAACAATAACAATAACAATAGCAATAAGTATTTATATCATTTCTACATAACTTTTCTCTTGAGGAAGTTCCATGCATTGAAAAGTTTACATGCACTGCTGGACAGGCACATTGGAAAGTATAGTGACAGGGTGTACCATCAATTAATTGACTTCTTCCAGTGAGCATTTCATGGTAGGTCACAATCTAATGATTTAGCCCTGAAACTGAATCACTAAGGGCCTGTACAGACTGGCCAAAATGGCTGGCCTGGGAGTGGAGTTGGGATGGGGTGACTGCATGCTGGCTGCCCCAATGCTGCTGTCATTCCACGCACCCCTCCACAGGGCACATGGCATCAGGGCACTCCCTTGGCATAGCGTACAGACATGCTGCACCGAAGGAACACAGAAGAGCCACCGCCGTGGCAGTTAAGGGCGGCTTTTTGATGCTCCAAAAAGGAATGGAATTTGTCAGCTCTTTTTGGAGCAGCAAAGTGCCAGATTGGGGCCATGCGGTTGCCGCAGCCCCAATCCGGCACTCCAAGGGGTGGCACAGAGCTTCCGCTTAGGGACCATCTGTATAGCCCCTAAGTCAAAATCTGGCAGTATGAATCTGAGATACTGAAGATATGCTGGTTATGCTCAATGTAGCTAGCAGGGGTCTGCTGGGCCCTGGAAGCTAGAAGATGCTACCTTCTACCTTCAGTTTTGACCACTGTGCATCATTATCTATGCTTGGCATGTCACCCTATTCTTTCGAAGTACAACACAAAGGTAGAGGTGGTCACCATCAGGTGGGAACTGATGGTTGACAAGGAAGAAGAAATACCATCAGCCCCAAAAGAGTTCATATATGAGGCCAGGTCCAAGCAACTGGGGGCCTACAAAGAACCTCTCTCCTAGATGTACCAACTATCAATATGACTCTCGTGTTTTGAACTAATTTAAGTTTCTAAACTTTGTACAAAGTTAGTGCAATGTACAGTGCATTGACAAAGTCCAGCCTTGAGATTAACAGCATATAACATTTATAGTTTGGTGAAAATAATAATCATTTCAGAATTAAAATGCAAAATATTCTTTCAATTATATCTAGAAGATGGCCTTGTGGCACGCGTTTGCAATAGAGACAATAGACTGGACTCTCCCCGCTCCCCAAGAGAAACAATCACCAGAGTACATGCTACATAAACCAGTCATACTTGACCTAAATGTGTGTAAGATTTGAGAAAGAGACAATGCCTTCCTTTCAAGAGGGAGGGCCATAAATGATGATTTAATTTGCCATAGGAAAGATACAGAGTGGCCTATTTTTTTTTCTCCCTCTGCCAGAGAATAAACGTTATGGAAAGCTACTTTAGGTTCTAAATTTGATATGAGAGAGCTCTCTCACAGTTGCTATAATTTCAGATAAAATGTCCTCCCACAGGGCAAGAGATAATTTTTCATAAGCTTTTAAAAAAACTAATAAAGTAGTAATCTATAGTACTTTATTATTTAAAACTCTAGGCCTTGGGGATATGGTTTAAGCATATATATATATATATATATATATATATATATATATGAATGAATATCTTAATTTTGAACAAAGCATGTGTGTGTCTCTCTCTGTGTGTGTGTGTGTGGTTTTGTGTTGAGTAGTCTTTGAAAGAGCTCTCTTTTTCCTTTGTACAAAATGCTTTCTCCAGCATCCAATGGAACGTATACTCACCTCTACGTGGTTGTGCTCCCTGTAGAGTTTTTAGCCCGTAGGAGAAATGATTAGGGGTGATAATGTTAAGTACTCCCCCTGTATCTGCTGGCCCACTATGATAACCTTAGGGTTACAATGCATGTCTGACAAATGTGATTCCATTGTGACTTGTGCCTTATGGCAATTTAGGAGGCTTATTCATCATTTTACAACAGACTTCTGTCGGGGATTTTGCTTACTTGCCCTTAACTGGTGTACAGTAGTTGTAGGTTTATCTCTAGGACTCCAGCCCTAATAACCAATAACAAAGTGCTTAAGCTCTGAGCTTGTGAGAAATGGGCTTTCGTTCGACTCCAACTGCACCTTTCGCTCTCCACTGATAAGACAATGTGTCTTTGAGTGAAGGAGGGATTTGCTCAAACTGATCCCGTTGCTGTGCAGAACATGAATCGGTGTCAGATACTGGAGTGGAAGCCCGAGTGTTGTGTGGGTTGTTTATGTTTTTAGCCATCCAACACTGGCTGCCATTTGGAATACAGTTTTAACACTTATCATTAAAAAAATTTTTTTTGAAGATTTTTTTTTTAAAAAAAAGAGAATATCACATACATATAGGCACACAGAGTTATTAATAGCATCATAGCGTACTCTGAATTTAATCTCATTTATGGTAATAGAACATGAAACTGATTCCAAAAGAGCAGGGATTTTTTTTTAAAAAAAAAATTATGATGGACTTACAAGGATGTAAAATTTGGGAAGAGAAGGAATAAAATGGAGATGGAATAAAAAGAAGAAATCCTAATGGATTGGACTAAGACTGGTTGCAATAGGCCAGCATAACTACACTAGTGTAGGGAGTGATGGCAAAGACTGCATGTAATGGAAGAATTAATGCAGTTTGACAGTGCTTTAACTGTCATTGCTCAATGCTATGGGATTCTGGGATTTGTAGTTTTGTGAGCTATTTAGCCTCCTCTGTCAGAGAGCACTGATGCCACATCAAACTACATTTCTCAGGATTCCATAGGATAGAGCCATGACAGTTAAAGTGGTGGCAAACTGTATTAATTCTGCAGTGTAGCAGCAGCCAGAAATTAACATTCCAGAGGTACAGCAACCACAGATAGTTCATATGCAAATCTTTCATTCTATCATCTTTGCATGTGAGGATGAATAATTCCCATAGTTTTCTCCATGCTATGGGAGACAACAAAGATTCCTCTGCACCATTGTCCTGGTATGCACACTTTGCATAGTATTCTAGGGAATTTTTCTGTGCAGAAATACATTTGTTGTTAACTGCCCTCTAGTTGATCTGGACCCATGGCGACCCTATGGGTGAGACATCTCCAAGACCCTCTGTCCTCCACTGTTCTGCTTAATTGTTATATTTTTTATTTTTATTTTTTTAAAAAAGGTTTTTGCAACAAAAAACGCATTTTCTCTTTAGGGAGATCAATGAAAACAAATATACTTTCTGTCTGTTACTGAATGCCATTTTGGTCAGATTGCTTAACAGGAAATGAATATAATTCCCACAAAAATGAAGTCTTTCATATTTCATATTTCAAGGGATGGTGATATCATACCCTCCAGCTATCCCAGTTGAGCAGCTCTGATTAATCCACTGCATTTCACTTTTTCAGCTGCTTTGAAAATGTCCCAGTTTCTCATTCCTCCTCCAACTCCCCCCCCCCCTTTGTCCTCAATCTACTTCAGTTGCTTCAAATTGAATTCTAAGTGCAAAAGCATTTTGGGCTTACACAAAGTAGGAAAGGAGGGGCAGAATATTTCCTTTGCAGTAGGTTCAGGCAAAAGTAAGCTGCTGAAGCCTCTTTAGTGCTGGGTTTTTCCTTTTGAATAACGTTGTCATTTTGACCACATCCTTATTTCTTGGTTTCACATATCCAAATTTTCATCTGTGAAATTTTAGAGGACATAGAATATGACTGAAAGAGCACTGATTACAAAGTAAATGTGTAAAAGTGGGTTCTCAGTTAAAGTAGAAGAGTGTTCTTACTATTCTAGGCAAGAGGAACAGAATAGTGTACAGCAGTCTTGTAGTGCAGTACAATATTGTTCAATGTCCAGACTGTCTATCTCACCCCTCTACCCACCCCAAAATACAAAGTTTATTGTTGCAATAGTTCGATTTAATTAAATGTTTCAGAGAGGAGAGTGAAGGGAAGCCAGGGTGGGAATTGAATGTTTCTTCCACCTTAAAAAGCTTTGGTGAAAGCTCTGGGATTTGGAAGATCAAGTTTGATCTTTAAAACAAAAGGGAGAGGGAGGGAGGGAGATGATTATATCTTAGTTTCACAAAGCACAATGAATATCAACAACAAGGGTTTTTCCCCCCTTAAAAATGAAAATGAAAAAAGATTTTGTTTATAGATACTACATATAAACATGTTTTTATGTAGGTTATTCAGTTATCGGCTGGATTCCAAATATTAATTAGGTAGCAGCACCTGATGGTGTCGGAAAGCGTAGTGAGAGAAAGCCGCTCCCATTTTAATAAACCCAGAGAATGTGAAGTGGTTCACCATATTGCTTTCTACACACCAGCCTGTCGTGTGAAGAAGAAAAGCAGATGAATAGAGAGGCGCACAGCATGGATGAATGCCACCCTCCACCCCGACTCAAGTGCATTGTGTGCTGAAAGTTTAGATCTTTACAACCCAACAGATTTAGAGCATGAGGGGTCAGCATTTGAGAAATGTGTAGTGAGCAAACATTGGTCCTCTCCCACTCTCCCTTTCCTCACCAAGTTTTAAGTGTGAAAACATTAACTATCTTTGCTGAGCCTTTGAAGTCTTCTCCTTCTGGCAGGAGGGAGATCTTTTCAATATGTTTTTCCCCCAGTAACTATTCCTTTGAGCAATTTTAATCAAGTTTTCGATCAGAGTATGTTATTTGTTGCTGGCACTTGATCATGGCCAGACGATGTGCTTTTGTGTTCCTCGAAAATATTGGTTCCTTCTTCCTCTCTCTCTCTCCCCTCCCCTCATCTTTCTCTTTTCCACCCAAAACTTTTTCAAGTACTTTATTTCTGTTTGACTTTAATTGCCTAGGGATGGCACTATATTCTTCATACCACTATGAGATTCAGAGGGAACAGAGAGATCAGTATGGCAACATCAGTTAAAGACAGAGATGCTTGTCACAAAAAGAGCAAGGCAGGAAAGGCAACATCCAAGATCCTACATCACATTCATAACTACATAAATATGGAGGGAGATGTTGTAGGACCTTTGAGATTAACTAAAAGAAAGAAGTTGGCAGCATGAGCTTTTGTAGACTTAAGTCTACTTCCTCAGATACATTTGCATCAGATGTCCAAATGCATCTAAGTCTATGGAAACTCATGCTGCCAACTTCTTTCTTTCAATTAGCCTCAAAGGTGCTACGAGATCTCTCTAGATGGTGATTCTACAGACTAACATGGCTATGTCTTTGATTTCAATAACTGCATAACTATGTAAATGTAGTTACAAATTACCAAAGGAATCAGCACTCAGAACTCATCATAAACTTGAGGTGGCCTTTCTGAAAAATGAGTACCAGTGAGTGTGGAACTTCAGGATAGTCCCCTTCAGTCCCTAAGTAATGGTGCAATAAGCTCCCTCCTGTCCATGAGACATGGGTGATGAGCAGAAGCTTGGGAGATAGGATTGTATGTTTTAGTGTATAAGCCATCCTGGTTGTGTTACACAGAGAGGCAGGATACAAGTAAATATTATTATTATTATTATTATTATTATTATTATGCCTCAAGGATGGGAGGAGGCTAGCTGTATTGTCTTAAAGCATCCCACTTACCCATAGCATAGAGTTCCATCACTTGCAGCAGTTCCCCCAAGTTTAACGTGGGCTCTAGTGGGTGTCACAATCACGAATATGATTCCCAAACTCAGGCCTTCCGGGTCTTTTGGACTTCGACTCCCAGATTCCCAAACAATTGGCCAAGATAGATGAAGCTTCTGGGAGCTAAAGTCCAAAACACTTTTAGGACCATAGTTGGGGATCATTGATTAATCCTATATGAATATGGAACACTTATGGAGCAGTTATGGATATGTAACTATAGGTCCCTGTTTCCACCGGCATGGAACAACCTAGAGTATCCAAGTCCCAGAGCTGCCTCAAACTTCCCTCATTGTAAAGCCCTCTGTTCTAAGACTGCACATGGATCTCATTGAACTACCCCAGCACATCTGCTGCCTCTGCAGGTCACTCCACTCTGAGGTCAGAACAAGGCATTCATCGATGGTCACATGGCTGGGTGCCTTATTCTGAACTTAGAGCAAGTGACTGGCAGAAGTGGTGGATGTGCTAGGCAAGCTAAATTTCAAACTACCTAGAATCACAAAAGAGGCTCTGGGTCTTCTAAGGAGATCTTGAGCAAACAGGGACATTATGAAATCTTGGGTAAGAGGTTCTGGTGCTGAACATGTCATCAGTCATCCAGTCTGTTCACACCAGAACTGGACTTTGGACTATGTGTCACTCTGTCTCACTGAGGGAATGAGGGGAGGCCATTGTATTTGGCCCACACAGATAGGGCCCAGATCCATAACTGCAATGCAAAAGGCCAGCCATCATCATCATCATCATCATCATCATCATCATCATCATCATCAATAATTTGTCAGGTAGGAATAATGCAACTTTCTCCATGCTGAGAATAGCTGTATCCATTGATTTTGACCCATATGGATGGTTGTGAATCTCATTTGTTTCATTTCTTTTTGGCAAAGACAGACAGACAGACAGAAAGAAAGAAAAGAAAGAAGATTAAAGATTTATCCATCTTTAATGTGCAGCATACTCCTCTATCTTCACCCACAGAGTTGCATCCCAAGATGTGTCTTTATAGGGCAGCATAACTCTGAAGGAACACCCCTCTTGCCCAAATGACCTGCCAATTTTTTGTAATAAGGACTCTAAGAAAGATGAGGTACTTAACAGTAGGGCACTGGCAGGGTTCTCCTTGTACGAGCAATTATGGAGTATTAATTTCTTCACCTATTTATTTCCTCCTATTAAAGTGCACACTTGATTCTGGGATGGTTGTCAGCATGATCCTGGCTCCAAATAGCAGGATGGCTCAAATAAAAAATAAATGTCCATAGCTCCATCACTGTCCTCTCTAATTACCCCTCTTTGGAGGAGACAATGCCTGTAGCCTCCCTCGTGACCTTGATGTTCTTGCTTTCTGTCCCTCAAGTAATTTAAGACCTACTCACACCACTTTAAGGTTGTGGTTTTCTTGCAGCCTGTAGCACTTATTATCCAGAGTAGCAGAGAGGAATGTGTACCTTTGAAAAGATCCCCATATCATCAAGGAAGGTTGTGATGAGAGGAAACTATAATTGCTCTGACTGTTAATGTGTTTGTTTAGTCTGCTTGAGTTTGAGGAAAGAAATACATTTTAAAAATAAACATTAATTGTGTGAGAGCCAGCTACTGTTTTGAGTGTTGAACTACAACTCTGGAAACGAGGGTTCATTTTCCAGCTCAGCCATGAAACCCACTGGGTGACCTTGGGTAAGTCAGGGGAAGACAATGTCAAAACCTCCTCTGAACAAATCTTGCTAAGAAACCCCATGGTAGGGTTGCCTTAGGGTTGCCATACATTGGAAATGACTTGAAGCCACACAATGCATACACATTACTCAAATAATGCAATATATCAATTTCTGGCCCTACACTGATCTGTGAAGCTGGCATTTTTATATGTGTACGAGGGAAACTATGTGTATCTGTGCATGTACATATCTGCTGGCACATAAGCATGCTGACAAAAGCCTCTGCCAAGTCTCATTAGCTGTAAACTCCTGCAGATTCTCCTCACCACACAACCCTTATTTGCAGTGCCATATACATTAATTTGGTAGTTGGTTTTCATCTCCATTTTAAGCTACATAGAAGAAGGTTGATGGAGTTCTGTTTTTAAAGCATGTTTTCACACAAAAGAACAAGAACAGGCATTAATTCAGAAACCAACGACCACTGGCTGAATTGCATCTTCAGTTCATTAAGGCAAGGAGGACCCAGAGTCCATGTGAAGTTGGCCACATCCTTTCCCTTCCAATATGTGCAGAACTTCCCTAACCAACCGTTTCAACGAAAACTGTGTAATTGCCAGACTATCACACACATAAACGGCAGGGGAGCAAAGGAGTTCAGTCAAGGCCCCCTATTGTTTATGTGTGCTGTGAAAGATGCTATGCAAAAATAATGACTTTGGCTTTTGGAGTTGCATCCTTCCCACACTCATTCTATGAACACACATACACACTAGTTGCTTGATGTGGCTCCATGCAAAAATCCATTAGAGCCATTAATGATGAAGGGGGAGTCATAGGGCATTTTCTAATGGGGGGGGGGTAATTTTCCAATCACAGGTGCTCACGGACCCACAAATTTATTTGGATTTTTTTAAAGACTTGCCAATCCATCTGTCAACCAGAATTGTTGCTATGAAAGGGTATCTTTCATTGTTGGCATCTTTCCATGAATAAACCATGGGGTTTTTTTTGGGGGGAGGGAGGGTGAAAGTTTCTTCCAAAGTTAGCTATGTTCTTTTCTTTTCTTCAAAAAAAAAAAAAAAACTTTCTCCCCAGAGAGGGAAACAAGTTCTAATTGAGCACTTTTATACTCCTCTGTCCATGTTACTGAAATTTAATGGATCTTTTAATTAGGTAATGGTATGAATAGAAATATGGTTCTGAGTAGAAATGAGACCTTAAATGGCCAATATCTCTATTTTACATTCTTTAATTAAAGCTGGATATATATATATCCATTGCACCAATATTTTACTAGTTTCAAACGAAATGGAGGAAATTGAGAACCAATGATGGCAAGCCTGAATAGGCTTGGAACTGGGCCTAGCTTGGAAATTGTAATGATTCCTCTCCCTAAACAAATGATTCAGTTTCCTCTTAACCAAATAATATCCAAATGCCAAATGACAGTGATGTGATCTTTCCCAGAGCCTGGAAAAGCTACATTTTTGGGGTCACCAATTCCAGAATCCTGCAGCCAGCTGTCACCATTCTGTGAGCCTCTTAGTGCTGAAGCCATGTTGAGGTAGAGTCCAGCACCTTGAGCATTTTCTTAAAATGTTAGGCTAAAATCCAGAGTGGAGTCACCATCCTACTGACACAGAAGCGAACAATCACCATTGTATGCATGCGAATGAGTTACTTTGTAAACTGATTAAAAATTCCTACAATTATTTAAATCAAATTACTTTAATCAAAAGAGAGCCCTAATGTGAGCAGCTGTCCTTCTATTGACAGTTCCTTTGGATATAATTAATAGTCTAGAATTGCCACTAAATTGTATCTAAGTTTACACTCAAGATAAGTTTGACTTTTACATGTTGATGTTACTTAAACCTCTGGGAATAGATAGACAATTCTGTCTATTTCTGTTTTTCCCTACTTTAAAAAACAAATCCCACATATGAAGAAATATGTGTTAAGTGCCTACTAAAAAGCAGAACTGAAATGATATTATCACCCATCCTTTATGACAGGAGAAAGAAGTTTAATAAATGAAAAATACTACATGACCACCAAACCACACCTACAGCTAAAACTGAGGTGACTTTGGTGAGTTTGCTCAACTGAATTAAATGTAGAAATTGCAAGAGTAGATAAAAAAAAATGTTCAGTCATATGCTGTCAGCCTCAGGGAAGATATTTAGATGTCCTCTGAAGAAATTTTTCCAAGAATACCCCATTATAGGTTCACCTTATGTTCACCATAGGTCAGAAGCTACTTGAAGGCACACAACAGCAAGAACAGCAACATAAACTACTGTTCTTCTATTGACAGTTTTTGGATCTAATTCAGAGTCTAGAATTGCCACTGAATTGGATTTAAATTGACATCTGAGGTAAGTTTGACATGCAGGTATTAAATACTTAAACCTCTGGGAGTAAATGGGCAATTCTGGCACTTTCTGGTTTTCCCATTTTTTAAAAAAATCCCTCATGTTCTTTCCATTCCACATATGAAGAAATGTGTGTTAGGTTCCTACTAAAGAACAGGATTGAAATGATATTCTCCCCCATCCCTTACAACAGGAAAAAGAAGTTGAATAAATTCTAAATGAAATAATAAACATTTGCACCAAGTCACATCTAAAGTGAAAACTGAACTACGTTGGTAGTTTTGCTCAACTGAAGGAGGTGTAGAAATTGCAAGAGTAGCTAAAATGATATTCATCAAAGTAAGCAATATGTCTGGAAGGATTCACACGTCTTATAGAGAGCCAGTGCTGCATCTAGAAGGGCAAGCAACTAGCATATAGAACTAGCACACAGAACTTAAAGGAAAGTTTTGTGGCTCAGTGCTAAATTTCTTTTTCCCTTGCTCCCTTCAGGGTCTCAGTTCAAGTGAGCGATACCCTACATGTTACAACCCTTTCAAGTATCCCATGTGTACACTCAGGAGCACTATTGCTGGGGAAGGGGGGAACCCAACCCATTCTTTTATAGAGAGGATTACTTTTAAAAAGAATAAAAAGATTTACTTTGACTTAATCTGTGTTGACCTCCTTCATCTAAGGGGAGGTCGGCTTCTCTTAACTGCTTTATGCAACCACACACCAGGAGAGCTTCAGCTTGTTGAGGCCAAAACTTATTAGGGACCTGCTTGCTGTCCATCTTTTCATTAGCCATGGATCTTGCTCCCATTTCATCATCTCAGCAGCAGTGTGGCTAAAACAGTGTTGCTTGTTAAGCACAGAGACAAATAAGTCCTGTGAAGGCAAGACTGCAGAGAGCAATTTTTGTTGCTTTTTTTTAGAACCACATGGCTTCTGCATACAGCTATGGAGCAGACAAAAAGAGGACATTGCCCCCATTAAGAATTCTGCCCCTCAATGACATTCCCTTCCAGTTTCCAGTTTTCTAGCTTTTTCAGAGAAACATTGACAACTCTTTACACCTTCCACACTGCAGAAATAAATCCAGTTTGACACCACTTTAACTGACATGGCTCAAGACTATGGAATTCTGGAAATGGCAGTTTGGTGGGGCACCAAAGTTTTGAATTGAATATGGCCATTCCTTACAGGACAAAAGTGTCCTGCTGCTTCCATAAGGGCACTTATGTATGTGTAAGACATCAACAGGTCTTTTGGATAGGCTAAACCCAAGCCTAATAGGGTCATATAAATCCTAAGTAGAACTGGTGACTACTAATCAGTCAAGTTCCTATAACAATGAGTTCCTCTTCTCCCTACAACTAGCTCTGGCCAGCAGTCTGACTGCAATATCTTAGCCCCACAGAAATTTCCAAACATTTTCCAAAGGTACCCCACGTAGTGTGTTACAGTAATCCAAATGGCATATAACCAAAGCATGTGTCACTGTGTCCATATCAGGCATCTCCAGGAACATAGATTATATTAGTGTTGTGATTTATATCACAATCATTGGTAGCAATAAAACTTGACTGATTGCCTGATTAAAAGGCTACATGAACTTTTATAGCTAAAATGGGATGGATGGCAATCCCTCAAAACAAATTGATAAGAAGGTAAAATGAGTTGCTACCAAGAAACATTTATTAAGAAGCTGATTTCCAGATTCCGCATTGCATTTCAAATGTAAATGTTCTTCCTCAAAAGGAAACTGTTTGACTAATAAATTAAGAAATCAATATTTGGATTGGATTCAATCTCCTGCAGTTTACCCAAGAGAGTCAATGGACTTACGTGACAGTTGTCATATAGTAAGGAAAGCAAACATTGGATTCTAAGTTTAGAGTTATAAGTATGAAGATGCTGAATAAATCCATTTGTCATGGAATAAGGCAGAGGAAACTGAATTCAATAAAATATTGATTTTTTAAGTATCTTTTAAAATATGTTCTATCACTTCCTCTGAAGAAGAACATTTATGTTTGATATGTGCCAGGAAGTTTGGAAAGTAGCTTCTTCTTATTTTTAAAAAAGGTTTCTTTCATCCCTGTTTTGCTCTCCTGTTCTTTATTGTACATACTGCTATAGTCCCTGTGATGCATCAACAAAAATTAGTATGGTACACCAAGAATCAAATGTAATCCTTTGGTTGGTCAATAGGGATCTAAAAATACTTTGAAAATGGTGGTGGTGGTGGTGGTGGGAACCCAAGCTTTTTGAGTATTGAGAAAGCCTGATGAGAAGATTCTTTAGTGGTGAAGATTTTTGCAGTTTGTGACTTATTCTATGCAAAATTCACATGTGGTTGTTTTGCACAGAAAAGAGTATTTTCTGCAAAGGAATTTTTTTCATGGAATCAGAGTTGGAAGAGACCACCATGCAGACCATGTCATGTAGGAAGACATGATCATTTTTTCCTGAGCCATGAGAGGAGGGGCTGCACAAAAACTGCTGTTTCCTGTGGAGAAAAATCAGTTTTTTGTGCAAATCAACCATGTACCAACTATATGCCAATTTAACTCAAAAATTAAGAATATCAAGTAATCACCTGGCAGAAGACAATTTGTATAACATCTGGTTTCCCCTCACTGTGTATATGAATCAGAATGGATATTTCAGTTGTCATACAGTCTTGCAGTTGTCATGCAGTCTTTCATGGAAATGTATTTTACATTTCAAGCTGGGAGAGCCAGCATGGTGCAATTGTTTGAGTGTTGAACTATGATTCTGGAGGCCAGGGCTCGATTCCCAGCTGGGTCATGAAATCTGCTGGGTGACCTTGGGGAAGTCGCATGTTTTCAGCTTCAGAGGAAGGCAATGGCATACCTTCTCTGTACAAATTTTGCCACAAAACCCCATGATCATGTGCCTTGGGATCGCCATTAAATTATAGACTGGAATCCTGCTGGACAGTGTCATCTACCTGTAGAGTAAACCCATTCAACTAATTGTTAAAAAGCAAGTCAACACATATATAAAGCTAATTGATTCAATGAATCTACTATAGTCAGGACTACAATTTTGTCAAACTTTGGGAAGCTTCAACCTAAATCCAATAGCTTCTCTTAGCTAGAGTAAACTCATTTAATAAATAGAATGCCCATAACTGTTGATTTACTCCATTTCCCTTGATACAGTGCATCTTCTTTAGCTGTGACAAGCAATTGGACATAGGTCTTCAAATCCATTTTAGTTCCTTGGAGAATTCATGGTTTAAAGTAATTAACACTGAGCATTTTCATCAGCTACAGTTCTCAAGAGCCATGCTCTCATTTACCTCTCATCAGGTGGAAAAGAAAGGTCTTGGCCCTTCTCAGAGGCCAAAGGGAAGGGAATACTCTAAAATAGAGTGCTGCTGTTACCCTCATGTCTCAGATCCTTGCTTGGACATGGTATCATCTCTAACAGGGTTACCTTTGATGGCCAGGATTAAGAGAAATCCTTGTTTCTTTGGTGATTTTCAAACACTGCCAAACAATGATGCCTGCTAAGAGCAAATTAATGAGACAGACTGAAACTAGGCAAGTAGAAAATGGCTTGAAAACAACCCCGATTAGTCTTTTCTCAGTTTCTTAGAGCACAGGCAAGAGTTGAGCATCAACAAAGACCCCACACTCTTGTGTCTTATTAGTTGGTTGAGAGAAGAGCATGTTTTTCAGAGGGTGTTAATTAAAAGCTTCAGACTCCATTCACATGGCCTTATAGCCTCTTGTTTCATCTTTCCTTTTCTTTCCATGTGATTTGTTTGCAGTGGGACATATAGCCTTGCTCTTTTTTTTTCTTTTTCTTTAGATAGCCAGTGTTGACTTTTCAAGAGCAATCCACGTTCTTCTCTGTGAGATAATATAGATTAATTCTAATTAGATACTCCCTAGGTTGATTTTTTAAAAAAATCCCTGATCTTCATTACTTGGGAGATTTCTTTTTTAAAAAGAAGGAGAAGAAGAAGAAGAAGTTTGAAACATTTTTACACCTTTTTAAGAAACAAAGCTGTTTTACTAGAAAATTCCTGGGGTAGCTAGTGGTTCCTTTATGCCAGGAAAGTGATGAATCTGTTCTATAGTGGCTCCTCCACATTCTCTGGGGTCAAGAACACAAGACCCCCATGAAGGGAGGGGACACAATAAAAACCCACTCTTTTTTTAACCTAAGAGAAAACCTGTCTAGGAATCTCTAAGGCCTCCAGAGCAACTCTATGGTCAACATTCACCACATGTGGACTACAAAATTATGCTGGAGAACCTACAGATGCCTCAATGAATCTCTAGGTCCTCCAGCATAACCTCTAGTGGAAGATGGCTATGCTGAAGGATCTAGAGATTCCTAGAGAGAACATATTGATAAAATCCATGAATGATCTAATCCACAAAAGTCAAAGCCCTAAATGTGGAGGGCTGACTGTATGTTTAATTCTGAACTTTAAATGAGGTGAAGTACCTCATAATAAGTACCATGAAATGTGTACTAACTCCCAGAGTGGTTTCACCATGCCATTGACATGGGGAAGATATCAGCCACCACTGCAAAAATCTGCAATTTGCCTACTTCTTTGCAGAGCCTTTCCTAGTAGATTCCTGATGTTACTCAGTTTACCGCCAGTCCAAAACATCTGAAGATCCCACAGCTGAGAACAGCTGCTCTACAGAACAGTCTTTCATCAAATGATTCCTGAAGTCCAGTACTGGCTATCCTATAAAACTATAACCCAGAGCTAGCTCCCCTGTCCAAGGAATGTTGTACGCCCCACCATATCACCCAGACACAACTGATCTTATCTGATTTCAAGGATCAGTCAGGATTAGTACTTTCATAGTAGACCACCAAGGAATATTTTGGATGTTCAGATAGCTCTAGGAAAGAATCCTGGTGAAACCAGGGTTAGCTACTACCACTCAGAATATTGGGCTAGATAAAACAATTGTTTCATCCAGCAGAAGGTAGCTTCCTATTTTCTATTATCTGTTATAATTGCTTTAGAAGATGAACTTTTTGTGGTCTTGTCCATGTGCCTCTTCTGGTTCTTCTTGGACTTACAACCTTCTCCATCCACATTTCAGAACCCAACTGCTGAATGTCAGACTCTTGTCATGACTCAATGTTCCTTTTTTGGTTCAAGGCTATGGCCCTCAGAGGCTGGAAAGTAAATTTTAAAAAAGGCTGGAGAACTATTGGTTAGTCGCAACTGGAGTAGACTAACCGGGGGGAGGGGGGGAATGGTGAATGGTGAGACAACATAGAGGTGAATTCCAGTGATTCTGTGGGTCAACTCTAGTTGAAGGTAACAATAGGATTTATGCCATAAAAGACAGTTTTGTTTTGTTTTTAAGTGGCACAATAGCTAATTTGCCTGCAATCAATTTTCATCAGCTAATAGCTTCATTGATAAGAGGACTAGTAAAGTGGAGGTGCAATTGCTTGTTAACAGATCATGATATTCTATCACACTGTGATGGAGCAGCTTCCTACAGTTCATCTCTCTGTTAATACAAACATGACCAATTTTTTAAAAGATGAGATCTTCCTTTTTCGTCTCCTGCTCCCTCCACCAACCCCTGTTGGAGCTAACAGCCTTAGGCATGTGCTGGGCTGCCTTTTACTTAATTGGTTCTTAAAGCGAACAGTGAATTACATTAAGTGTAATTTCATTGTCGTTGGATCTTGGTGAGTTTGAGGTGGCACATTTGCCATGGGAGTTCTGGTTCAGTGGCTACATCCGGGTGGGATGCATTTCTCCTGGAGTAATCCAGGAGAATCTCCTCTCTTCTCCTCCCCCCTCCACCCCTTTGCTTTGAAGAAGAACAGATGTAGATTTACATATCTTGAGGTCTCCAGCCTCTGATGAGATTAGTTGGTATTTTGAAAGCCTACTGGAAGGTGCATATTTAATAAATGCCTAAAGCAAGCCTGTGTGAAATGGCTAGGCCCGGAGAGACTCAGGAGGAGAGGCAAGGAGGAGATGTCAGGAGGGATGTTGTGCTGTCCTCATAATTGTTGCTGAAAATAGGCCAACACTTCTTCCAACACAGAGAGAGAGTGATTCCATGAAAAGAGACAGAAAGAGGTAGAATTTGCTCTATTTTTCTGGGACAGGTTTTCCACACATTGTTGTTTCTATTTTCCTTTTTAGAGAGGAGATTTGTGAACTGCTTTTAGGAAATGTTGCTAGAATGCAGACACACAAGTCATCTCAGGACATCACATTAAACCAGAGGCAGACAAGCTCTGCAGGTCTTGGAACCAATTTTCCATGTCCAGAACCCACCTTAGATTGCAGAGCCCACAAAAGCCCAGAAGTCTTCTTCTCATTTCCAAAACAGAGGAAGAAAACATTGTGGTAAACTCTGCATTATGTTCCCAAGGAGGATAGGCAAATACTGGATGATCTGCCTAGTGATTCAGAGATGGTTATTCAGGAACTACATAAGGGCAGAACAAACATCTTAATGAGTAAAGACAATGTCAAGACGCTGTAGTATCCTGTTAGTGACATATGTGGCATAACAGTTATTCTTTTGGTTGTTGTGGAGTGACAAATTGAAGCACTTCCCTTGTGCTATAACCCCTATTTCCTCAAAACTCACCCATTGTCTGTGACCCCCAATATGACCATCTAGTGGCCTGGAGAGATCTGGGATGGCAAAGAAGTTTCCAACTATGCCCCTATGGTAAGGTGCACTATGTGCGACTTCTGAAGGAACCCTAGGAGGTCTTTCAAGATGCTTTTGAAGTTGTACACCCAGCTATTGGAACATAGTTGTATCTCCACTGTAACCTCATCTCCACTGCCCACTAAATATCCATGTTGGTTGGGTCATAGGCAATGAGTGATTCTTGATGGAAAGGATCCAGAAATAGCATAAAGTTCTTCACATGCATACTCTCAGCTGTTGTTAACTTATGTTCATATAGATGAGTTTACATGAGAGCCAGCATGGTACGGTGGTTTGAGTAACAACAATGGTTTTATACATTTATATAGACTGTATAAATTAGAGTTATCATAATGAAAACTGCATCACTTGCTGAATGTTCCTATTCCATGCTACCACTAAAGGTACAGGATCCCAATCCTGTTTTCAATCTGGCAAACATGTAATTATTCTTTACTGTTTTACATTATTATCAACTTATTTTATTTTATGTATGACATGTGAGGATCACCTGTATCAGTTCTTGGTTAGTCATAAAATCCTAGAACCATAGGAAGGTACCCTAAGGGGCATCTAGTCCAACTCCCTGTCAGTACCAACATTTATTGCGAAAATGGCCCTAAGAATTGGTCATCTAACTTCTGTTTAAAAATCTCCAATGAAGGAGATTCCATGGAATTCTATTCCACAGTTTTCACCCTCAGGAAATTCTTTGAAATGTCTAATGAGAGTCTCCCTTCTCTTATCTTAAATCGATCAGTTAAGGTCCTATCCTCTGAAACAGCAGGAAACAAACTGTCATACCCAATGGCTGTGAGTACAAAATGGCTGTTGGTGCTGATTTATTGAGTCTCCTCAATGGTATGCCATTGTTATATTCTTGAAGTCTGGGTTTACTAATTTATTTTTTAAAGGTACCTTTGTTTAGATAACAATTTGATTGAAGTAGCACCACAGTTATAGCTGTTGGATGAGTATTGACTTCTCATCCCTCATCTGCTATTGACTTCTCATATTGTGTGCAGGTTAACAGGCAGTGAAAAACAAACAAACATCAAGCAGATATGGCACTGAACAGCAGAGTAGGAAAGTAGGGCTGAAAAGTTTTACACACTGACAAAACAGAGGAATTAGACTGACAGCTTGCTCGCTGGGAAAAGAGAAAAGAAACCCTGTATCATAAACAGCAACACCAAAGATGCTAGCAAAGAAAACATCCCAGTAATAGGTACCCCCAACCATTAATCTACACCATACTGTTTGATAGACATCAATGGCTATCTTCAAGCAGGCAGTAACGTGGTAATTCTCAGTAGAATGCTCCAGCCTTGAGATACAAGAAGGAAGTATGCAAAGATTCTATTGTTTTGTGTTAGAGGGGGGAAAGTCACTGAATTGTCTATCAGAATTCAGCACTCAATTCATGTTTAGTAGGATGTAAGTCAAATTGAGAGTTCCATATATGGGGCTAGTAAATATGCAAAGCAATTTATCATATACTAACTCCCAGTTGTGTTCACACAGATAAAATGTTTGTTGCTGAGGTTGCTCTGGTCTGCCATCTAGACTGGAGAGGCAAACTATTGGGGCCAGAGCCTTGGATGGCTGCACCCTAAAACAATTCCCCCCCCCCCAAATTATCTAATTTACTTTTTTTGTTTTCTCTGGAACATTTTATGCTCAGGAGAGGCTTTTTTTCCAATAGGAACTGACCTGAAAGTCAACTTCAGCATAACTTGCAATATTTCACAGATGAAAACGTATTGGGCATATATGGCCAATTAATGTCAGAAGGTGGTCAAGATGATGACAAAAGTTATTAATGAGGAAGAATATACAAGCTAGAAGAGGCCTCAGTGTTTGCTTTTGCCTGAGTCGATTAGGAAGGGCAAGATTCTGCTCCCTCCTCTCCCCACGGTTGAGTTAATTGTGTGCAAACTACTTTTTTCACATTGAACTTAGTTTGTACAAACTAAAGGGAAATAAATAGAGAAAGTGGGAGAAAGGGAGAAAAACTGGGCACTTTAACAGCAGCTGAAAAAGTGAGACAACAGGGATCAATCAGGACTGTCCTTGCCAGATTTCAATAGTTGGAGGGTGTGCTTCTGGACCACTTCCCATTAGAAAAAAGATTCTTCTAGACCTAAAACAATCTGAGGAGTAGAAAAGTAGCACAAGAACCTCACACATCTTCCAGAAGGTATTAGGGGGACCCTGGGGTCAAAAATGCAGAAGAAATAAAAATACCCCCCTCCCCAGGAGTCAGGGAAACTGTGCTCGGGGTTACATGCAGCCTGCAGGGCATACTTTCCCCATCCTGATCTAGACCATGGGTTGTCTCTGGATGACATCTGTGTAGTCTTCGGGCCTTTCCCAGACCTGAAATCCCCCCCCCCAATGCAAAATAAACCCAGCACAAAACCTGGATAACCACACCTCTAGAAGGCATCAGGGCATACAATTCTGGGCTGAAACAAACAAACAAACAAACAAACAAACATTTGTTGGAAGATTTCAGCAGAATTGCCAACTTTCTGTTCTGCTTCAATCTGAAAGTGGTCTTCTGATCACATCTGGCTTTCAATGGAAAGGAGGGTTATGGGTTGGTGAACAGGGTCAGACCCTCTGTGGCTGCAAACACATAATGTAAACCCCACCACGCACTACCTTTTGCAGCATGTGTATGTGCATCAATATAAAGCAAAGTCCTGTTGCACTAATTTATCACCCCAGGCTTCTAGTTGACTTGTACAATAGTCACTAGAATGCCTGGCATCCTATTCACAACTGTGAATTGAATGTGGACATTATACCATGGCAAACACATTATACCTGGCATTTTACATATACTTAAGTTCCTGTACATTTGTGCTTGGCCATGTATAATGTCCACATTCAATTCACAGTTGTGTATGTGGAGTTCGTCAAGTGTAACAATTGCACAGGTGCAACTGCTGCACTTCCTTGAATGGCATGCAACTTCCCATCAATGCCTTCAATATACCATTTGATTCACAGGGATTGTAGACGCAGCAATTACAGTCAGATATACACCATTGGTTCTATGATGTCAGTACACAGCAGAAGGATGATGTAACACAGCCACTACTTAATGTGAGCATAGACTGACCTTGCTTCACAATATATAATCTTAGGAGCATATTGGGTCATCAAAACATCCCTTTCTACACACTGCAGACAATGAGATTTGCTTGTTCAGACACAGTGGCCACTTTCCCCTTTCCTTCTTTATCATGTGTCCCAAGTGTGCGGTGTACACAAATGAATGTGCCTTCATTCTTTCCACTGCCGCCAACCTTAATTTTTTATAAGCAGTAGATAATGTTTTGCACTTAATATAACTAATGCTATTATGTTCTGCTGTTAAAGAATGGTCAGAGTGTTCTGTATTCCCTGTTTGTTCTCTCACTGGAATTTCCACATAATGTTCCTTCATCTGTTCATCCCGCAAATTATGATTGCCGTCAAACCAAATCTGTTTTCTGAAACTTCTCTCAAAAGATGGAGAGAGTGCAATCTATGTGTAGCCATAACTTTTCTCCTGGACCTAATCCTCCCCCTGCCCCCTCCATTTTTTCTTTCTTTCACTTGTTAATTCTCTATTGATTTTAATTAGGCCCTCTCCAGATTTGTAGAATTCTTAACTATCAGAAAGCATGCTTGCTAACTCCCAACACAAACCACAATGCTCAGTACCCATGAATTTATCATAGACCATCCCTGCAAAATCACCTCGTGTGTTCATCTGCATTAGTCCTGCTGTGCTGTGGAGGGCTCCACCTAAATGTGTTCAGAAGTTTAGACATGGTAGTGTTTTAGTCCTTCTGCAAGAAGATAATGAGACAAAGCCCAGTTCTAAACACATGGGCATACCAGTAAGCATCAACATTGAAATATATCAAAACAAAAAGCTCTGCATTGTATGAATTGTTTAAAGTTATAATTGCATTTTTCCATCCTATTTTTAAAATGGGCATAATATTCTCCTGTTTCCCAATGTGGATACACAGGGATCCAGTCTTAGTCATGTATAAAGAACATCAATTGGCCAAGATTCTATGTCTCCACATACAGAATTAAGCATTGATTGTGTTGTATGGCCCTCATGTGGCAACACTGCATAACAAATGCACACTCAAACTGCAACACAATGCACTACCAAATGCACAACTGAATGAGCAACTGACTATGCAACTAAACTGTTACTGCCACCAATTTCATCAGGGGCAGATGGAGGTGCATCAGCTGAGAATATGCATCCACATGTGAAGTGACTCTGTAAGAGTAACTCTATTTCTGCAAGCTTAAAATGAATGCAGATCCTGCATGCTGGTCAAAACACATCCAATTGTTTCTGTGAGAAAACTCACAGAAGTGTAAGGCATAAGTAGGATTCCAGCTGTGGAAAGCAATGCTATGCTAATCTTTCACATTCCACAATTGTTGCCACTGTACAATTGTAGCCAACTGCCATTGGAAAATACCATGGAATGCTGGCATTTGCAGATTAAAGAAGGTTATTTAGAATTCTCTTTCAGAGAGCTCTACTGCCTCTGTTGTTGTGTGCCTTCAAGTTGTTTCCAGCTCATGACAACCCTGAGGTGAACCTATCATGGGGTTTTCTGGGGATGAGAGTGTGTGACTCGCTTAAGGCATCCCATTGTGTTTCCATGGCCAAGCAGGGAATTGAAGCCTGATCTTCAGAGTCATTGTCCAATGTGCAAACCATTAAACCATATTCAGTCTAGTATCTTACTACTAAAACCCTGGGAATACATAGATTGCAGCCAAGGCAGTTAAAGTGTATCATAGTGCTGCAGTGTGAAAGGGCCCACAGTTAGTCATGATTAAGTTTGTCCATTGCTTTGTGGTGTGCTGGCATCTTGAGAGAGATGGAGAACTTGATGGCCAGAAGGAATACTATTTGCCTTCAAGAGTATGTTGTTTTAGCTAATTGAGAGCTATTCACAGTACTTTGGAAGTCCTTTTAAAATCCAGGTCCCTGCCAACACAAAAGAAACTGACTGGCTTCAGGGACCGACTACTCCCTGTCATGTTTTCATGCCAATCATGTTGGTTCTGCCCTCCCAGGGTTGGCACAGTGTCTCGCCCAACACTCTAGCTTTGCTCCTGGTAATTCCGCCTACAGAAAGTGCTGTGGAATCGCTGATGCTGAAACATGATTTCCAGATGTTTTTCCTGATTTACATGAGGCAGAACATCTGGGAATAACGTTACAGCAAAGCAGGTTAGCGAGCAAGGCTACAGATGAAAGCTTGAGGGGTGGAGAACTGCAGAGAGACCTTGGCAAATTCTAATGCAAATGTCTCTAGGAAAGAAGCTCTCAAACACCTTTGAAAATGGCATTAATATGCAGCTGGCAGACTGAAGACTACATACATACACTCGCTTTCTGTGTACACAACATAACCTGGTTGGAACAAATTTTAAAAGAAAAGGAAAAAAATGAAGGGAATGCTACTGTTGTTCACATCCAATATGTGCACACACAATTATTGTTTGGATTTTGTCAAAACATTTTTTTAAAAAGGAGGGAGAGAGAGAGAAAATGTTCATGGTTAAGGACACCCATTCACACTACAGAAACACGTGGCCCAGAAACTGAAAATAAAGTGGAAATGAGGCATCCCGAAAATAAACGGGAAATAAACCTTGTTTCTGCAAACGTCATTACCTTCATTGCGAATTTACAGTAACTGCATTGAACGTCCACACACAAGAGAAAAAAAAACATAAATGTAGTAGAAATGAGCCTCCTGCACATGCGCAGATAGAGGAATGCTCGTGGGAACCATGAGAAATGCTCCCCAATACGTATTTGGTTATCACACTTACGGTAAATGCGTAATCACCCTCATCGCACAATTGCATTTCCTCAAGAAACCGAATTTCAAAAGATCGCGTTTCTGTCCACTTTCTGTCCACTTTCTGTCCAGTTTCTGTGTGACGTCGTGTGAAAACACGGGCCAATAATCCGGTTTCAGTCCAGATTTTGTGTGGATTTTGTTTGGATTGGGCCCCGTGTGATAACGTCCATAGCACTACTATTTCACTTTAACTGCCATGAAAGCTTCCTATGGAATCCTGGGAGTTGTAATTTGTGAGACACTGGAGTCCTCAGATGAGAATTCTAAATGCCTTCCCTAAACTGCAAATCCCAGGATTCTACATGAGGGAACTATGGCAGTAAGCTTCCTTGATGAGAAAGGGGCCTCACTGTAAAGAATTATCAAGAGCCATGACAGTTAAAGTGGTGTCAAACTGCTTTATTTCTAAAGCCTGGTCTTTTGATAAAAAAAAATGCTATATTTTATAAAATATGATATTTTACCCACCCCAAAATATTTTACACAAATTATTCACAGAAATGTTTCATTTAAAAAATTATAATGGAAAAACACCTCAAACTTACAGGGTTGAATCTTGTTGGCTATTCCCACTTTGAGTTGACCCACTGAATCAATACTTAATGGGAAAGTTCATCTAATTAATTCAGCAAATCTTCCATAGTTGTGTATAATGCTGGGATTTAGGCCATCACCTCATCTCCTGGGAAAGAAACATCGGAATTTTTTGATTATTACATATAAGCACAAAATAAGTGAAGATCTGCATCTTTACTCTGATCAAAATTTTGTTTTTGGTATTAGAAATGAGTTCCTTGGGTTTCCTCATTTAAGAACTTTAGCCGAGGGATAGGGGAAAACAATTTGGGAATACAAAAGCCTTGCAGATCTCCTACAATGTACTGAGTAATTCACCACTTGAGAATCATAGTATCTCACCACAGTACAAATCCTAGGAGGCAACCCTGGCAATTAAAGTGGAATCAAAGTACTACAACCATATAATATGAAAAAAGTCCCTACTAATAGTCTCTGATCCATCTTCCATCCACTGTAGTGTATACTGTATATTATGAACATCTTGTTGGTGTGGGCCTTCAAATCATTTCCAATTCGTGACCACCCTAAGGGGACCCTATCGTCAGGTTTTCTTGGCAAAAATTATGCAGAGGAGGTTTGCCATTGCATTCCTCTGAGGCTGAGAGAGTCTGACTTGTCCCTGGTCATCCAGTAGGTTTCCGAGGCTGGGTGGGATTTGAACCCTGGTATCCCAGTGTCCTAGTCCAACATTCAAACCATGATACAACACTGTCTCACATATTATGCCCAGTAGCCTAAAATGAATTCAGTTTGGCTCACCATGACATCAGAAATTTATAAACTCATTTTAAGGCTACTAAACTCATATTATAAACTGTAGCCTAAAGACAAATTTATGAAGGGACTGATGCCATGGTGATCTAAATTAATTCTACAAACACATATTTAAAGGGGGGGATCCAAATCACAGTTTCTTGTAGGTCAAGAAATTAAGAGTGTGCTCTCCTGAGGATTGCAAAGATCACACATCATTAAACAGATGACTGTGTTAGAGAATGACAGCCAAGGAAGTGGTTAAGCTGTCCATGGTCAAATTAGGGCTAACTTGTCTTTCCTTATCCCTAAGTTTGATTTTGCATGTTTCATTTTATGAATCCCTGGAGAGCGACCAAGATAGTTTTAATTGTACTTTGCTTCTCCCATTTAAATGATTAACTCATTTTCAAATGTGGCTGTTTTGAATAGATATCGCAATCTTTATGCCTCTGGAAGCTCTTCTTTTTCTCATGCAGATTTTTCCCCCATGTGCAAAAGCTTTTCTTTATTTAAAAAAAAACTACTTATACTTCACATTTTCAGGGATGTCTTATTTGCCCACACTGACTCCAATTATTTTAATTATTTTCAACACAGATTTTGTAGCAATTGTGTTTATTAAATATACTTGTATTTTGACATTGCTTGGGTGCACAAAAGGGCCATGGTAAAGGTAAAGGTAGTCCCTTGACATGAATGTCTAGTTGTAACCAACTGTAGAGGGCAGTGCTCATCTCTGTTCCTAAGCCAAAGAGTCAGCATTGTCTGAGGACTGCTCTGGTGGTCATGGGGCCATCATGACTGCACCAAACGCTGTTTACCTTCCTACTGAGAAGTGGTACCTATTCATCTACTTGCATTTGCATGCTTTCAGACTGCTAGGTTGGCAGAAGCTGGGACTAGTGACAGGAGCTCATCTCATCATGCAGCACTTGGGCCTCGAACTGCCAACCTTCCAATCTTCCGATCATCATTTCAAATGTGAAATGAATGAATCCATATTTAACGCATACCTCAAAGATTATCATCTAACATCTGCTTCAATATCTCCAAATGAATGAGATTCTACCACCTTCCAAGCTATACCACCTTCCAGACTCTACTGCTATCAAAAAGCTCTTATCATTCAAAAGTTATTCCTAATGTTTAGTTGGAAACACATTTCTTGTTAATTGAAATCATTGGTTTGGATCCTGCCCTCTGGAACATGCTGGTTCTGGTTACCAAGTAAACATGAACAATTAGACAGGGGGATATGACAGTGATGGAGAAGCTGGTAGTGGTGGCTTGGGGAGGTGTCACAAAGCCCTCCACAAATAGTAAGAGAACATGGCTTTGTCACATCAGGCAGTTATGGAGCTATTATTCCACCTTAAGAGCCATGTCTGCATCTTATGCAATCCTGAGACTTGTAGTTTGATGAGGCACTAAAGCTCACTAACAGGGAATTTCGAATACCCCTCCCTAAACTTCAAAGCATAAGATTCTATAGCTTGATCCATGGCAGTTAAAATGGAATCATAGCACTATGACCATCTAATGTGGAAGGGCCCCTGGGAGTTTTTGTTATTAGAGCAGTAAATCCATTGTAGGTTTTTGGTGGCTCTTTCAATGGGTTATTCAAGGCCCTGAGACTATTTATTGTGGTTGCTGTTGTTGTTGTGCTCCTTCAAGTCATTTTCAGTTTATGGCAACCCTAAAGCTATCACAAGATTTTCTGGGGCTTGCCCAAAGTCACCTAGTGGGTTTCGATGGTGGAGCAGGGAACTGAATCCTGATTACCAAAGTTGTACTCCAATATTCAAACCACTATACCATGCTGACTCTCTGAGCCTTTGAGGGGATACATTTCAAGACCTTGATTGTTCCTTAAAAATCTGGTCTAAAACCCAGAGGAGAATCACTGCTTCATTGACATCAGTGCTGCCAACATCCACTGCATGGTTATGTCACCATCAGTAGCAGGACATGGAGCAGAATCCTGGTAGGAGAAGTGTAGTGAATTGAGGCCACTGTGCTTTAAAAAGAATAAAAATGTTTGAACCTCTAGTATGGAAACAGTTAAAAGCAAGGTTTATATCAATCCCAAAGAGCTGCATATATACAATATATATTGTGTTTCTGAGGCCTTAAGTGGATTTGGGTGTGGGTTGCATTAGGATGGCAAGGGGTGCTTTCTTTCGTTTTGTTTTTGCCCCTTTTCTGCTGACTATGATATCCCTATAGAGCTGGTTTTCCCAGTATGAATATATTTGCCCCCTCTACTTTTTTCAGAAGATATATATATATATATATATATATATATATATATATATATCAGCTTTATCTCTAAAGAGCAAATAACACCTAGCACTCATAACAGATGCCAAGAAATGTTTCTGTTTTGATTTTCGAAAATAAAAATTCTACTGTGTTCAATAAAATTCAGACGCCGTTTTCCTCTGTGGAAATTAAAGGAATCCAAGGAAGTGTAGGAAGATAGCGACCTCCCTAATTAAAGCTGTAGCAACTGCAGGAATCCAGTTTTTACAACCACCTCGATCGCACTGTGCCGAGAACAAAGCCATCTCCCATTAATATTTTATTTTCTCTTTTCTTCCACTCTAACAATGCTCTGTGTTCTGTGTGAGCCCTGGAACGACATGCAGAGCTATGTTAATTATAGTTTAAATAATTGACACTCTGATTGTGTTGTACCTTCCCAATTGTATGTGGCGTGTCACTAGTTCTACACATAATTACATCGATTCACTGCCACAATTATTTTGCCACTTACAGCATTGTCTACAGTTGTAGGCCTTACTGCATCTTACAGGAAAACAAGGAAGAGCTTCTCTACTAAATGATTTTTGGTGGCGTTGTTTCTCTTTGAAGAGGCAGTTTACGGTCAACTGTAAAAGTTGGGGAGTTGGCTGTACTGATACATAGGCTATAGTTTAGTTAAAGGGACCTCCAGATGTTGGACTTCCAACTCATAGCAGGCCTAGCCAGCAAAGGCAAATGGTGAAGAATATTAGGAGTTGTAGTCCAGCAACATCTGAAAGGCCAGTCCCAACTAAGATAGATCCATGGACACAATGCTTGATTTGCAAGTCAACACCTATGGTAATATCATAGCTACAATGGGTCTACCTTAGGGCCTTTGCAGACTGCCAGAAATAGTGCACATTAAATTGAAGCACTGCCCTGGCTCAGTGCTAGGGAATCATGGGAACTGTAATTTATTGTGGCACCAGAGCTCTCTGACAGAGAAAGCTCAATGTCCCAGAAAAAAATACAATTCCCATGACTCCCTAGCACTGAGCCAGGGCAGTGCCTCAATTTAATGTGCACTATTTCTGGCAGTCTGCAAAGGCCTTTAGTTAGGAGTATCAGTTGGATTTAAGTCATGTGTGAGACTTAAGACCTCCAGATGCTGTTGAACTGCAATTTCCAGCACCTCCCATTATTGGCTGTGCTGACTGGGACTACTGGGAGCTGTAGTCCAACAAGATCTAGAGGCCAACAGGTCATCACTTCTGATTTAGTTCATAATATTTAAGCCTTATCCCTCCCATCATGACTGTCAGCATGGTGTAGTGGTTTGAACTTTGGACTAGGACTCTGAAGGAAAGGGTTTGAATCCCCATTCAGCCATGGACATGCACTGGGTGACTTGGGCGAAACCACACACTCTCAGCCTTAGAGGAAGGCCTTGACAAATACCTTCTGAACAAATCTTGCCAAGAGAACCCCATGATAGGTTCATCTTAGGGTCACTATAAGTTGGTCATGATTTGAAGACCAACAACAACAATAACAACAAATGTTGTTTCTTAAATGCTGGCTCTAAGCCAGTCTGATACTCATAGGAGAGCTGTTTTTGCTGCTGTCTGACATCTTCTCTTCCAACTACTGAACAACAAGTAAGTATGTGTTTTTACCCATCCTTATATAATGTACTAGGTCTAATAGGGGCACCATTGATGGAAGGAGGCCATCTATCAGGGGGCCTTAGGCCAAAGGCCCCTCCAAACCTACAGCCATCCTTGTAGTACTGTAAGCTGAGATGGAAGGGTCTATACATTACGTTTGGCTGATCCTAAGGTGAACATATTGTGGGGCTTTCTTGGCAAGATTTTTTTAAGAGGAAGTTTGTCATTGCCTTGCCCTAAAGCTGAGAACATGTCACTTGCCCAAAGTCACCCAGTGGGTTTCATTACCAAGATGAGAATTGAATCCTGGTCTCCAGAGTTCTAGTCCAACACTCAAACTATTATACCATGCTGACTGTCATACCATTATATTACCAAAGACCAAATCCTCAGATAAGAGAAATTGGGGGGGGGGGGGGATTCTTTGGCCAATATGGACAGTAGCCTTGCCTGAGGACACCAAGTTTCCTCCATTTCCCACCCATACTAAATTCTACATTGGGAAGAAAGTAGCTGTCATATTCCCTTAAGTTAAAAACTTACTTTTGCATTTCTGTTACTTGAGGCTGTCTTAGATATTTACCATCGTTGTGCTTTTAACATGTTTATCTGATTAATATTGCTGGGTCATTAAGAATAACAAGTCATACTGTATCACATCCTTTCTTGGTTCTCTCCCCTACCTTCCTGGAACTCATCTTTGAGTGCTGGATGAGTTGCTCCAAAATTTTCAGTGTACAAGACATATTTCAGGCTTGCTAATTAGCTAGTCCTTTTTGTTTGTTGAGGCAGCTCTTTAGACAACATGACTGCTGTGCAGACAAGAATTTCCAGTCAAATGTTTGTCCCTTAAATCCTAATTAAAAATAAAAAGGTAGTTCCTTACTGATGATCTCCTCCAAAGAACTACCACCATCATTCCAACCTAATGGAGTGCCGATGTTTGTAGATATACGATGTATACTCTCAAAAATACTTTGAGCCTGGCAACAGCACACAGAAGTCCATGTTTGGTTTTGTATGTTCATGTTTCTCAATAGTGGAATTCAGTCTGGAATCCTTTTCAGATTGTACACCTGGTTATAACAAAAATGGTTTATATAGACACTGGAAAGAGGTTTCCCACACCCCTTTACATGAGCCATTCCTCCATTTGTTAGCAGTACAATGGTGCATGCACATGAGTAAAACAACCCTCTGGATTTCCCTTAAATGCCCTCTGGAATGACTGGGAAGTTACCAGCCACATCACACACACAAACATACATGCACATTGCTGCCATCACCTCCATTCGTGTAAGTAATCCAGTGGAGTTTAACACCATTAGCATTAAACAGCATGTTGGCTTCAGTGTCATCAGTGGAGCAGACCAATGTATTGTTGTCAGAGGCTTAAAGGTTGTAGCTCAGTGTGGTATAGTGGGTTGAGTGTTAGACTATGATTCTGCAGAACAGAGTTTAAATTCCTGCTTAGCCTTGAAACCCACCTTGGCAAGTCACACACTCTCTGCCTCAGAAGGTGGCATTGGCAAACCACCTCTGAAGAAATGTGCCAAGAAAACCCTGTGATAGATTCACCTTAGGGTCACCATAACTCAGAAATGACTTGAAGGCTCACAACAAGAACAACAGCAGCAGCAACAATAGCAACAAGCTCAGTATTAGAGCACATACTTTGCATTCAGGAGGGAGTCAAGCTTGGTCCCTGATGCTATGCTAGAAAAAATGTTGTTGGTATTTGAGAATTTGAGAATGTTTGCTAATTGTCTGCTTTATTAATACTAACATGATCACTTAAGGAGACAAAGAAGTTGCTTTAACTGAGTATCATTTTTCTTTCAGTTTACTATTTTGCCCAGGTAGGAGCCAAGAGAAGCTTTTCCTTAATGCTAACAAAGTTCTCAACTCCTTTTCTGTTGGATGCTCATGCCATTGCTTACCATCCAACTGTCTTGATTAATTCTCTGTCATCCTACTTTTCAGCTGCTTTTAAAATGTCCCAGTTTCTCTATCCTCCTCCTATTTCCCACCTTTGTTTTCAGCTTATTTCAATTGTTGCAAACTGAGTTCAAAGTGCAAAAGTAGTTTGTACTCAACTCAGTGGAGTGGGAGAAAAGGTGGGGTGGAATCTTACTTTTCCCAGTAGACTCAGGCAAAAGCAAACTTGATGCAGCTTGTGCTATCTTTTGCCATCTTGACTACACTCTGGTGTTGCTTAGCTGAATGTGTCTTGGTTTTGATCTGTGAAACGTTGAAAGGTATGGATTTGGAGAGTTGTTTAGATATGCAACTAGTTATCATTGTACTTCAAAGTCCCCCACCCAGTTGTTACATACTATTAGTTGCCATTCTTTTCTTTTCTTACAAAAAAGTAGCTCTTGATTTTTCATTTTGAAGGTAAATAAAATATTTACGTTTAGCCACTTCCCAGTCTAAATAAAGGGCAATTTATTGTGCTTTCTGGACAGAAACTGTCAGGTGAGCTTGAAATAGCATATGATCTCCCCTAATTCATTGGAAGAGAATATAGCTGCTGCCAATCTATAAGAAATACCTAGAAGATGGTGACATCTCCTGTGGAAGAAATTAGGAAAGTAAATATTTGAATTAATATTTATGAAAAACATTTTAAGCCAGCTCATCAATTCCATGATAAACTGTTTTAGTCATACAATATTAATTCTTCCCAGCCCCCTCTACTTAAGGTAGAGAGAGGTCCCAGCTCATGAAACAACTGGTATATGCCTGCTCTTATTGCTAAGGTCTAAATGTTGACACTTTGGCAATGCTCAGGGAATAATTCTATTTGTGATCCCAGGAGACTTCTCTTTTTTATTTTGCTTCGTTGGATACATAAAAACAGTTTCTTCTTCCTAGGGCTGGATGTAATGGTAGCTTCTATATCATTGGGGGATTAATATAAAGTTTAAAACCTTTGAAGGAGTTGTCCAAGATTCTGAACAGTGTCACCACAATATTTGAAGCACCTTGGATAGCTCTTATAAACTAAAGCTCAGATTAGATGCCTCTCCTACTGACTAAGGCTGCATCTGCATTGCAGAAATAGTAAAGTTTGGCACCACTCTAACTGCCATGGTTGAGTGCAATGGAAATATGGGAAATGTAGTTTATTGTGGCACCAGAGCCCTCTGGCAAGAAACCTAATGTCACACAAAACTACAATTCCCAGAATTCCATCAAATGCACCCAAAATGCCTTTTGCAGACTGCTAGAAATAGTGCAAATTGAGTCCACTTTAAGGGTTAGGGTTAGGGTTAGGGTTAGGAAAGGTTAGGGAATCATGGGAACTGTATGTGGCACCAGAGGTCTCTGACAGAGAAGGCTCAATGTCTCGGGGGGGGGGGGGGAGAATTCCCATGATTCCCTAGCACTAACCCTAACCCTTAAAGTGGACTCAATTTGCACTATTTCTGGCAGTCTGCAAAGGCCCAAAGTTAGCACTCAAGGGGATTTATTAAGTGCTATGAATACAACTCAATCTTTTCCTGAATATTTCCATTCCCTGACCACTGTTCTACCCTAGAGTAGGAACACATTTGCAGAGAGGGCAGGGAAAGAGGAGATATGAAACTGGTTCAGTGTGCATTGCATTGCTTATCAGAAGCAGAGAAAATCCTCATCCCCTTGTTTTGAAGAGTTATTTCTATGCAAGATCAGCTGGTCATTCTAGGAGGCCAAGTAAGAAAATCTGGCTCATTGCTATTTGTGCTAATGGATAGGTTAATGGGCAGTTGGCTCAAGTTATATCTGATGCTTTTCTGCAATGGGTCACTATTTGGCAGGTATGTACTCTAGAGAGATGGCTGATCTTTATAGTAAACCATAGGCAACTTCATGGAACTGGAGGAACTGGAAGGTAGTACTTCATGAAAGGTCATCCACTGCACTTTACATTGGGTTGGGCAATTTGAGTGAAACTGAGATTATTTATTCTAATCTGTCAAGATTTGGGCCTCTAATTTGGAGTAGACTGCCACTGCACATCAGTTTTCCCTGCTGATCATTCTCATTATATTTAATAAACTGTGGCCTTAATTCAACAGACTCTTCATGTTTGCCTCTTTATTTCTTCTCTCACACCCTGCAATTGTAGGAACCAAAACAAATATTTTTCTCAAATTCAGTGGCATGACATTGTAAAGAGCATTTTGTGGTATGCCTCAAGGCAGAATTACATGGTACATACCAATAACACACTTCTCACAGTATGTTCTCTAGGTTCTAGTAACCAGAGCTTTACAAAGTTACTTTGGCAAACCACAACTCCCAGAATACTCCAGCCAATAGCCACACTGGCTAGAGAAGATGTTAAGGGCAGTAGTTAAAAATAGTCATTTCCACCTTTTTTTGCTACTAACAAATGACAGGAAATTTGGGTCAAAATCCTGTTGGTACATTATTCTGGTATAACTACACAACTGTAGGTGGTGATGGAAAGAAGAAGGTGGCTGAAGGCCATGAAGGAAACAAGCCATTGCAGAATTATGTTTCTTGGAGCTCACAAATTTGTTCTGCTCTTCTTTGCTCTTCTTCTATGCCAACAGAATTCTGCTCATAGCCTACATAAAACTGCATAGGGCCTTTAGCATTGTGACACCCACTATGTGGAATGCTTTTCCACCTCAGAGTCAACATGGTCTAACAATTTAGTTCCATACTGAAAAACTACCTGTTCCTGAAACCCTTCCCTGTGTTCAGCTTACCATCTATTTCATGGGGAACACTGGCTGGAATCATGTTGGTGTCTTATGCATGTGTAACTTCTCCTATGAAAGTGGTTGACTATTTCAGTCCAGTCCACATTCATTTCAGATGTTACTGTTCTGCATGGATGTTCATTATACATGAGTACACATGGACATTTGGTTGTGCATTTGGTTGTACATTTAGTGTCTTTGTTCACTTGCCCAATGCTATCCTGTTCTAATACTGTACCAGCAGGCAGGGTGCCAGGAATTCAGAAGCCAAAGGAGCAATCAAACAGTCCAGGGTCAGGAGCCATAAATCCTAAGTACAGTCCAGGGTAGCAGATAGCAAGGTCAAGAAACAGTCCAGGGTCATAAATGTCAGGTCTTGCTGTAAATGCAGGATTCAGACAGAAGACCAACTTGTTTCCAGCAAGTAAAAGGGGAAAATCCTTGTATTATAAAGCATGTTGACTCAGCCTCACCCAACTTGCAGATCATATTTCAGGAGGGCATTTCCTTGTGGCATGCTGGCAGCCTCTCACCTGTGGGGAAAGAATTGGATCTGATTCAGATGCCAGAACCTTCACCTTTCTTGAGGTGTTATCTCTTCTACCTCCTCTTAATGTGGCTCACTCAAGGGATTGTCAGAATAATCTGAAGAAGAGTGCAGCTATGGCAAGTCAGCTTCATTTTCAGAAGCCAAATTCTCAAGGGGGGGAGCATGACAAGTGCTGCCATTCAACACCATGGTTGTGTAGCACAATTCATGCACAACTCTAATGCAGGATCTCAGCCACTGCATTTTAATATAGTATACTACATATATTTCTTGCATATGTCTTGGAAATGTTCTGATGGAAGCAGTTCAAAATAAATATGTAACAGCAGAGAATTGATAAGTGGACAGGGCATTTAATCATTCCATTGGCCATCACTACTTCTTCCTTCCCTCCCCAGCTGGTTTTCTTCTTCATCTCCCTCAGACATAAGATCATTAGGATATGAGCTTTGGGGAAGCTGAATTCTTCACTCAGTAGAATGAATGACCAGGAAGGTCTGGACTCTTGATGTTCAAAAATAATGGAAAGGACAGTGCAAAATGGAAGGGATAACAATGGCATTTTCTTAGCCATGTAGCCTCCCAAAGCAGGACCTAGACCTGAACATGACCATCTGGATCAGAAGAGGGGAGTTATGAGACTATTAAGTCTTTAGTTAAATTATACAACTGTATCATATTCATCTACCCAAGTAATAAGATTGGCCACTGTGAGGACAAGGATGCAGATCTAATCCATCTGGGTATTAACATGAAAACCCAATTCTCCTGCAGTTCTTTAACATAATAAGAAATTGATTCTGAAGGTGCATTGCCTAACAAGTGACTTCATTCCCCATCTTTTCAGGAGATGTTATCCTAATTAGCAGTACAATGTATTTTGCATATGAGGATCTCTAAACCTGCTAATTTTCAGTGCTTTTAATACACCTGCCAATCACAAATCTATGATACAGTAGAGGCTTCAGCAAAATAAAGACACAAAGTGATATTGGATTTTCTCCCTCTTAACTCTTTTCTTTAAAAATCAACCCAGATCTTGCCATAAGCAAAGTATCCACCTGCTGCATAATTTATAACCATTGATTAACCACTTGGTTAGAACACCTATTAATGAAAATTTAATGTAAAGAAGGACCCCCTTGTTTTAAAGGTAAAAATGGAGTTCAAAAATTCTCCAGTAACATTTGGAAAGAAGATTTTTGTTTAAGAAATAATGGGGGGGGGGGAGTTCTTTGAAAAATCCCAACTTTTTCTATCCCAGCTTCTCATCCTATTCCCCATTTCAGAATAAGAAGAGTAAGGGGAAAAATCATGATACATGTTGGCAGAATTGCTTGCCTACAGTCAAACAATAGAAAGAAAGCTCTCCGTAAAGACATAGCTGACAGCTCCACAAATGTGTTCTTGACATCCAAAGACTATATATTGTGCTGACATTGAGAAGATCGGCTACATGCCACTTTCTTCAAGCCATTTCTCAACTGCTACATAACCAAAGCATTATCACTATAATCACAACATTACAAGTGTCACCCCACACGACCACATTAATCTTGTTACACATGAGCACCCCACATCTGAGTGGTGAGAAGTTTCATGGACTTCAAATACTTTCCCAGAATACACTTTCTTTGGAAGCAAATCTACTCAAGCCTTACAACATTTCTATGGAATAAGGTTTATGTACACATATATACAAGCTGCACATAACATGACGATATCCAGCATTGACATCCCAATAAATGTGTGTTTGTTGCATTCAGCACTTCCTATTTTTGAAGCAGACTTAAAGTCAGCCTACCTTTTGGCTATGTACAGTAGCTAGCTTCACACACACACACATATATATCCTGGAATTTTTTCTTTCTATTGGCAGTTACAATTCATCCTCAGCCTTTTATCTGTGAACATCCCACAATTTTGCTAGGTGTGTTATTTTAATAGAGAGTGAGCCATGAGTGGCCCAAAGTTGCAACATCATTTTCATTTCCTGTTTATTTTGTCATCTAATGTAAATAAATCTCCAGATGTAGATATTTCTTTAGTGTGAAACAGTATGTAATAGAGTGGTCAATGAAATAAGGCATTGTTATTGTGGGGAGAGGTTGATATTCAAGGTAAAAAAAGAAGAAATTTTCTATTAGCTGGGCCCCAAATCAACATGTATCAGGCTTCAGGTTATTTTGTTTTAAAAGATGCACAAATCAATATTCTACTCGACAAGTAATCAAAACGTTACACAAAGCAAACACCAGGGCCGATGCATGGGCCATACACCTTAGTTATATTATGTTCAGCTGCAGCAAAAGCCTGCCATGAATTTAGAAGCAATGTTGTTCTTTTCTTTCATTCTTTCCCCCTCCTCTGCTACTGAAAGAGAAAAAAGGGGGAAAGAAGTCATTATATTTGACAAGAATGGTACATTTTATAGTAATTACTCATGAACACAAAACAAAACCCATCCAGCTTCACAATGCCTATGGATGTCCTAATGTACTGAAGATTGGTTTTACATTCTGTTTGAAGAAAACTGATTAATTGGTTCTTTGTACCTCCAAATTGAATGCACAGTGTAACCTGGTTGTTTTCAGAGCTGAGAGCCTTGGGGGAAGCCAAACCTTGGACAGAAGACCGGGATGTAGAAGAGTCCCCAAACTATTGTGTGCAGCGAACTGTAAAAAGTCATTCAGAAGAGAAATACTTTCCCATCCTTTATTTATTTGCATTGAAATATTTATCTGTGATGTGAGGCATTCATAATAGATTGTCAATCTCTTGTGCCGTGCGATGGAGCTGGGTGATTCGCTTTGTACTTGAAGCATTTTTTTCTTCCTATGACAAACAATCTCATAATTCTCACATTTACAATATATAAATGATTCCAGATCCATTACTTTTTTTTTGCAGGGAGGAGACAGGGTAAAAGCAGGAAAGGTCTCCCTTGAAAAGAAATATTCAATCTCTTAATTTTCTAGATCTCAGGAGGAGAAAAAATATGTCTCACCTAAGTAAATTATTAATTTTGAAACTTGAAGATTAAAACTCAATCAGCCTTGAAAATTCATGTCTTGCTGCACTTTCCTGATAATTGAAGGAAATTATTTATGTAGCATAGATTAATATTGTTTCATGTTCTACCTGACATACTGGATTAAAATACGACTTTGAAACAGAGATGGCCTGGGACCAAAATACCCAACATGGCCTATCTTGTCCTCAGAAAGCAATGTGTCAGATCCTTAGTAGCCATGCCTGAAAAATAATAATTCTTTTCACTTTGTCTTATGTTTTCCAAAATGGTCTGTCTGAGAGAAGGAGAAAGAGAGAGAGAGAGATGGAATACAAACTAGTAGCAAATATTTTTGACTAAGTGCAAAGGACATAGAAAACTATGGAAGCTCTATCTTGAAGGTAAAACCATAAAAGCAGGCATATGATCAGTAGAAAAGACAATAATGTTCTGTAAAGCTGAAGGCAGTAAGAAAAGAGGAAAGACCACAACATAGATGGATAGACTCAGTCAAGGAAGCCATGGCTGCTTTGACTTTGCAAGACCTTAGCGAAGTTGTTAATAACAGGTCTCTTGGAGGTTTCAACTTTGCAGCAATTAACAACAACAACAACAACAACAACAACAACAACATTCAGCCTGTTTCTAGTTCTTTGGATTCAGGTATGGAAAACAAAACATATGAGAGAAGGTTTAAGGAGCTGGGAATGTTCAGCTTGGTGATGAGAAGGCTGAAGGGTGACATGACCATACTCTTTACATACTTCAAGGAGTATGTAAAGAGGAGGATATTCTCTCCTATTGCAGAGGGTCAGACCAGGTTTAATGGTTTGAAGTTATAGGAAAGTAGACTTGTATATTGTAGAAATCAGTTCTCTGGTCTAAGTATGAGCCATTTGCAAAAATAAATAAATAAATAAATAAAAGTACTGTGTAAATAGGGCATTCAATTATTTATGTGGAAGACTCTTAAGCTGGTCATTAATTAGCATTTTAAATTTAGTTGATTAACACATTAACCCTATTTTAAGAAAACTTTGAAAATATGCATTTGAACATGCTCTTCATTTTAATAATTTTAAGGCTTTTTTTTCCCTTTGCATTTCATCTGTTCAACGGCTATGTCCTGTAAGACTTTCTTGAATGTTTAATTATTTACTTTACAAATGCAAGATGTTGTCATGATATTTGTAAAAGTGTATGTGTGTGTGTGTGTGTGTAGGGGGGGGAGGAACTAGGGATATGGAATGTACAATTCAGTATTATCAACTTATCCAGTCCTTGTCAAGAGACAGGGTTTTGTGTGTGGAAGGAAGAAAGGAAAATCTGAACAAGATCATAATAAAGCTGTGTTAGATGTATACAAGTGAATATTCAATAAGCATTGGGAATAGCATGCAAAAATAATAACATAATTTACCATTCTGTATGAAAGACACATCTGAGAAAGACTGGGTTGTTGTATCATTATCATTATCATTATTATTATTATTCCCTATCTGTACTAAAGATAATGTTTGGGATCCTTGGGTGGCAGGCTGAATCTAACTAACAGTTTGCATTATCATTACAGAAGAAACATTTACTCATTTAATGATTAGTTATTTATTTTGGCTATTAATTATTCATCCATCTTTGAGACATTGCCAAGCTGAGCTCGTGCTCCTCTATTAATTCTCACAGCCTTTTCCAAGCAACCAGAGCAGGGAATATTTCTGAATATTCCTGTTAAAGCTAGTTGTGTGGTGGAGCACACCATGGCTGGCATCCTGTTTTACAAGCTGGACTTATGATCTTGTAGCTGCTGGAGATCTATGTTTACAGTGGTGAAAAACTGGATATGATCCCAAAAGTCAACCAGTACCCTGTCCATAGGACTTCTGTGTGCTGAAAATTGAAACCCTGGAAAATGAGGTCTACAACACTCTCATGATCACAGGGCGCCTTGGGACAAGCAGCTGTAGCAGGACCCTGATGGTCTGTCCAACTTCTTGTTGTTGGCATATCCCATTACTGGGAAAGAACTGCAGATTCATTCCCTAGGTCCCCAGTCTCCAGTGCTCCAGAAACATTTCAGTTAGGGCACTGTCAGGCTACAAAGGTAAGTTGGGGTTGACAGAACTACAATAGAGCCCTTATCTTCATAGTTACATTGACGATGCTGAGTCTCAGCCATTGCTTTGAAAGAGAATCACACCCCAGTGAATACAATTCTCTCATTTGGCAGAAAATAATTCTTTGAGGCTCTGAATACCTCAAAAATCCATTTCTCACTGTCCCACCACCACCATCGCAGACATAGTTGGTGAAGACACAAAAGAAAGTCTTTTTGGTGGCTGCTCCCACACTGTGGAAAACTCCCACCTTTGTGGTTTGCTCTTGCTGTGATCTTCTTTTCACCAGCAGGCAAAGACCTTTTTATTAATAACCTGCCTTTGGTCTGTGGAAGAAGGGTCTGGCAGAAGGGTCTTTTAATGGGGGTGTGCTGTATCTTGACCTTAGGGTTTTTTTTTAAATGTATTTTAAACTGTTTTCAACATTTTAATATGATTGTCTATTTAATGTTCTTTTAACTTTTACTACATATATAATTTTAATTGTATTTTGTATTAGTGCTCTACTGTAAGATGTCTTGGGTCCCATATTGGAAGAAAAGAAGGGAATCAATACAATAATATATAATGCCCTTGATCTTGTTGTGTTCGGCAAGCAAACCTTAACAGGATGCCAAGACAAACCCTCCATTATAGGTAAATCTTTGCCCCTCTGATACTCACATAAAACTAAGATATGAAATAGTTGAACTTCCCTAGCGGGGAGAGGAAATAACTTTCAAAGATTCTAGAAAGTTTCAGGCACATATTTATTGCAGGTGTGCATGTGAGTATGATACATGTGTTGGTTAGAAAGATAATGAAAGCATCAGCATATATTTCCCCAAAGACGTTCGTTCATCAAGGGTTCTCCTTTTTAAAAAGCCTTCTGCTGAACAATGAGTGTTGCCTCCCTGTCATTGTCATGGGCTAAAGTACAAAAAGAAAAAGAGAATCAAGAACAAAGGAGACAGGGAAAAGAAGTGGAAACAATTGATTTTTTCCCCAGAAAGAAAGAAGGAGTGAATCCAAAAACATGACTTCTTGTTTTCAAGAAGAAGGGCCAACTTTTTATATTAGAGTAACAGCTTTGAGATCAGCAGCTGTGGGATTACATGGCAGAGGTTTTGTAAAAAAAAGAATCAATAGCTGATGCTGTTCGGAGAAAAGAAAAAGAAAGGACAGCTAACTAGACCAGATTGTAACAGTTCTGCAAGCAGCCACATGGCTCACCTTACAACGGCGCAATCCTGCAAATTATTAAATAATAAATCACAAAAAGTCGAACAGTCTTGGGTGGACAGAATGCGTTTGACTGTAAAGCAGACAGAGGGCTATGAATTATTCACATCTCAAGCAAAGATAAAACAAGCTGAGAAGAAATGAGACGAATCCTCCCAAACAGGTTCTCCTGTACTGAAACATACCTTTTGATTACTGATACATTTTCTCCCTTCTTCTTGTGATGGCGGCGGCAGAAACGGCACAGGGATGCAGGGGTTTCAGCTGGTTTAGAGTCATACTCCAACTAGAAAGCAGGAGACAAATGCAACCCAGGGTGAAGACTATTGGAGAAGAGGGGTAGATGTCCCCCAGCATTAATAAGTAACTTCCTAAGCAGCTTGCCAAATATATGTGTGTAATAGCAATGTAGGTTTGTGGGTCTGAGCATTTAAAAATGTTTGAACACAGTTGTTGTTAAAGGGACCATTTTAAAGAAATGTACTCTTTTTGTGTGAAGAACATATAAGAGACAAAGATTTGAGCTTTGTGTGGGTATGGAAGACTGAAGGAAGCCAAAATCCTATTTCAACATTCAAAATCCACAAAACAGTGATAAATTTATTGGATCAACCAAAATGCACAAAATATATGGTGCAAGCTTTCAAAGCTCCACTGGCTTCGTCATCAGGCAAAGGTGTTAAAAAGTCACACATTGTTAGTCATAAGCCCGCATTTTGTCAAGATGTTGCTAGTTGAGATGCTATAATAATAATAATAATAATAATAATAATAATAAGCCAGACCTTCTGATCACATGGTCTTAGGAGTCCAAGCATTTTAAAGTCCATGAAACAAAATTTAAATTCCATTAGTAATGCAAACAGATACTTCCTTTGAGATCCAGGATGTCTCCTTCCTTTGTGAGGCTACAAAACTCTTTGTTAGGCAGAAAACATTGAATCTGTCATTGAATCCTCCTGGTTAGTCTTGACAGTAAATTCATCAAATCAATTGTTGAAGCATGAGTCAATATGTAAGGAAATTCCATTGATTCAATGGATCTGTTTTCATTGGGATTAACAATAGGAGTTTCAGCATAATGGTCCAAATCTTGTTGATGACATACATAGGCATAAGTTGTTCTATGTATGTGGAGGGATGGTGTGGGGATGCATGTAAAGCACATCTAAACAGCTGATGGTAGTGGAAGTGAAATTCAGCATATATTCAATAGCACACTTGTGGAGTAGTGCTTTAATGTACATTGCATTTGCATACCTGCCCTATGGATTGTGCGTTGCATATTGTACAAAGAGGTGACAACTATGCAGAGTTATCATTTCTCATATGTTATGCTATGGTCATATTCTGTATAGGGATTGCGTAGTGCTACCATAACATAACTCCACCAGTGATTATTTGTACTGTGTTGAGATGATACAACATTGTGGCCAATGCATTTGGTGTCTGTCTTAAGAACTCAAAGGTAAATAGGTGTTAAGCTAATTTAAATTTAGTGGGGAAGTGCTTCTGGGTCCATCATTTTACAGGCTGAGTCTCCCTTATCCAGAATTCCAAAATCTGTAATATTCCAAAATCCAAAATTGTCCACATGAGTAACACCTTTGTTTTTTCATGGTTTAGTGTACACAATGCTTCAGAAAAGACTCATGAAATGAGAACTCAAAACTTAAAAAAGTTATCCTTTTGGAATATAAATCCCATAATCTCCCAGTCACTATGCTTGACTGGAGGATCCTGGGAGTTGTATTCCATAAGGTTAGCCTTTCTAAGCTTTGGTGAGGTTATGTTCAGGTTAATGCAATGTACACTTTGTGAGGTCACTCTTAAAACCATTTTGGAAGCTTGTATTCATCAAGAATGCAGCCTCTGGGTTGTGATCTGGCTTCCTGTTTGCTATCAATAGAGTTTTTATTTCTAATATATCAACACCCTGGAATCAAGTTTTCTGTAAGACTGTTTTCTCTGTACAGAGCCATTTGATCACTACGTAGGAGAAACAGTTGATCATGCGGCAACCTACAGTTCAATCAAATAGCAGGACTATGGGAAAAGGTTTTTCTATGAAAGATTTACCTTTCCATCTTATAACAATGTGCTGTTGTTTTTCCATCCCTCTCCACTCACAAAATGCTGCTTTGGATTTTAAACATTATTGATGCTTAAGCTGCATTGATTCAACAGGTTGCTTACTTTGCTTGCATTTATTTAGAAATTGCTCTGAGAGCTTGAGTAATAATTGTAGACCATGTGTATTTTGTATTAATTAATTAATTCAACTAAGTATTCTACTTGGGGTTAACCAACTGGATTTTGCGCTTGCTCTCTTCTCCTCTCCCCTTCTTTCACAGCTTGGAAAGTTACTTTTTTTTTTTTTTTTTTGGATGGTAGTTCCTAGAATCCCCAGTAGAATGGCCACTGTGAAGTGCAACACTCCAAAGTATATTTTCCAAAGTCTGCATGCATAATGTTATAAACCTGTGATGTAGTTCTGGCCTTAGTTCATCTTTTTTATTGCATCTGCCTTTCCAGGTACAGGAGCAATTAGAGATATTTTTTACCAGCAACTTTGTATAGATGACCTGATTGTGGAACCAGGATGTTTCTTTTCAAAGCACCTGGATTTTGCAGTGGTTCTGTCAATTAGCAGAGATATATGAATCCAAGGTGATTATATATAACATTTTTTACTGAACAGGTTATAGGGAGTCATTGGAGAAATCATCGTACAGGAAGACTAGGAAATCATATTATGAGCTAGTCCTACTTGAAAGTCTATGAAATTATATTTTAAAAAATACCATTCAGAATAAACACTAATGACATGCCTTTTCATTGATGTTTAATTCAGATATGAAGCTAATGCAAGCTCACTTGCCTTAAACAGAAGACGAGAAAGACTCCTTTGCTCTTAATAATTTGCTTAAACTGAATTTCATAAAGAAAAGTTAATTTGCCCTTATCAATCAGAAGGATTTCTATGGGGAGGGGACGACCCTTTAACTTATCATCTACTTACTTTCTTGGCAAGTTTTGAAAACCAAGCACTTGCTGATCAAATAGATTAAGGGAGATTTTGGGTAGCATTTCAACTGATGTTTCTCTTCGATTCAGCACCAGTAGTTCAGCACCAGGTCTTCTGAGTTAGGCAAAGGGCTCTCTGCTTTGGCTGAAGTCTTCCAAAACATGTAATGTTAGCACAAGAGGTTTCACTTTGCTCTGCTCAACAATACTGTATTCATTATTGTGTTTTCCCTGAAAGCCTGCAACTCACCAAGAGGTTGGCTTACTGAAATATGAAGAAGAAGAGTGGGTGGGTGGGTGGGATAAATATTTGAGAAGATGGCCTGAATTTGGGATGATGATATAGACTCTAGGGCTTCCATCAGAAAACTTGAAATTCAGATGAAATTTGTTCTGGAGAGCTGTCCAAGAGCAAATCTCTGAAGGATGCAAGCACTGGAATCCTCTTGGTTACTTATACTCTCGTAATGGGATTTTTTTTTTTTTTTTTTTGCCAGTGTAACTACTTTTCCAGATAAGTATGTATGTATGTATACATACTGTATATATTTTAAAAATATCCAACTTTAATACTTATACAGGAACCAAGGTTGCTTACAAATATTTAAAAAGTGGGGTACAATTTAAGCCAATTGCTACAAAATATTTTTTAAAAAAATAAATAAATAAATAAAGTTGTTAAAAACATACAGTTTAAAAACATTGTTGCATGCCTGCAAATCATTTCTAATTTATGGTAACCCTAAGGTGAACCTGTGGTCAAGTGCTCTTGGTAAGATTGGTTCAGAGGTGGTTTGCCTTTGCTTCTGTCTGACACTGAGAGAGTGTGATTTGCCTAAGGTCATCCACTGGGTTTGCATAGCTGAATAGGATTTGAACCTTGGTCTCTAGAATCATAGTCCAGCACTCAAACCACTAGACCACAATGGTCCTACCACACATAATTAAAACACAGTAAAACAAAAAACAAACAAAAAGAAGGATAAAACACAACCCTATTAAAAGCTATTTCTGCCACATAAATTATAAGCCAAAGGCCCACCTGAATAAAAAGGCCTTTGCCTGAAAAGTAAAGGGAAAAGGGGTAGGAGTCAACAAAAACTCCTGTGGGAGGGTATTCCACAACCTGGCATTGCACAAGGAAATGTCTCATACCTTCTTATGCAATTCTTTTTCTTCTTGTCTGTCTAACAGCAGCCCAATGGTGCACAGACATGACAAAGATGTACCTAGTGGAGCTTTATAACCCACCATATTCTGCTAGGATCTTGGTCAAGGTTCTTTTCAGGGACTGAAAGGAACAGGTGCATGAAAAATTGACCCATTTGGGATTGGCCATCTGTTTGGTGTAGGGTTTTGTGCTGCTGGAACATTACCCACCTAACATCCAAGAGTCCTCTCAAACAGCAAAAAGGGGTAAAATGTGTGCTCTATATTTGAAGTGAGAAAATTGCAAACTAGAAGAGATTGGCTCCATCTTTAGCAATCACTTTACCATTGGTGTCAGTGCCCTCTGCCCTTCCAGACTCATTAAACATCAGCCACCACTGATATAAAGCCTCTGAACTGACAACACTTAGTATATAGATTTTCTGAATTAATCTTGTGGGCTTTACAGGGCTGTATTGTCTACCATTTGTTTTCCAATTTGTCATATTCTGATTTGGAAATATGGAGCTGGAGGATCCATTGTGCAAGCCTAGACCCTGATACAATTTGAACCCAACTGCCACAATGGTAAAGGAGTACTCAGCTATTTGCTTACTTGGTGTATTTCCGTACAATCTAATGGCTAGAGCAGTCTGTTGGGTTTACCAAATAGAGGCAAAATCATCTTGTGCAAGCATAAGAAAGCAGAATGTAACACTAAAGTAAATTAAAACTTCCTCAGGATATACTTGTGGTAACAACAGAAGACAAAGGAATTGGAAGGATTTTTTAAAGGAGAGGCACAAAGGTCTGGGAGGATGTTTTTAAAAAGTCTTCCTCATCCAGCCATA